>CM076571.1:827756964-827997013 GCA_034641835.2 Pinus albicaulis
CCTCCCCCTTTGTATTTGATGGAAACATTGTGATTGTCCCATTTTTTTCCTGAGAAACCTTTCTTCTCACATTATCTTCCCCTTTGACATCCATGACAAGGGGGTTGAAGAGTTAATAAAATTCACTGACTATGTAAAGGCACTAAAATTTTCAAATCTACTATTACTTGCTCTAATTTTACATTTTTTTGTTATTCCAAATAAATTCTGTACAATTAGTCAAATTATACTCAATTCAATTTTAGATCACTTCGATGATTCCATATCAAACTTTTTGTGACTCAATTTAGTCTATACTCACTACAATTTTAAGTCAAATTAAGGATCTTAGTTGAGGCATATTAGTGACTTTTTTTTCTCGTTAGAAAGTTGAATAAAAGTTCACCACTATATGTAAATCCAATTTCAAAATATTCAATTAATTTGCATTAATATAAGCCCTTACACTATCAAAAAACCAATCAATCTTCAAAACTGCAACATAACATTTTCCATTGCTTTGCATCACAATTTTTTCATGCTTCTTTAACAAAATATCTTCAAGGAAATTAGTTCAACGATCACATGCACACAATCATCCTCACATCAAAACATAGGAAATCAACCTATAATCAAGTAACATCATAACATATGTAAGAAAATTTTAACAAGAAGCAACACATTCTTACTCATCTCCTTTACCTCTGCCCAACAATGCCTACTCAACGATCAACATAAGATCTCCTTTGCAACATACCTTGCTTCTTTGCATCAAATGACATAATTTTTCATCAATGATAACAATGCCAACAACCTCCCCCTTTGTCATTAATGGAAACATTGTGATTCTCCCATTTTTTGTCTTGAGAAACCTTTCTTCTTACCTTATCTCCCCCTTTGACATCATTGACAAGGGGGTTGAAGAGTTAATAAAATTCACTGACTATGCAAAGACACTAAAATTTTCATATCAACTATTACTTTCTCTAATTTTACATTTTGCTGTATTCCAAATAAATTCTCTACAATTAGTCGAATTATACTCAATTCCATTTTAGATCACTTCGGTGATTCCATATCAATTTTTTTGTGACTCAATTTAGTCTATACCCATTGCAATTTTAAGTCAAATCAAGGATCTTAGTTGAGCCATATTAGTGAATTTTTTTTTTTCATTAGAAAGCTAAATGAAGAATGACTAGTATATGTACAACCATGATTGGAAGCACTATTATTCCAATAAATATAGAAGCTACCCAAGGCATACTATTATGGACCAACCATTTTCCAAATTTTGTAGTAAGGTGTTGATTCATATGATTTTCCATCCCAACGACCAAGAAAGAACCATAATTCCAATTGAATTCTTGTGAGGACCTATCTTTACATCATTACTCATAAACTTCAACAGTGGAATCAATGTAAATGGAATTTCAAATGATTAAATTGATAATAATGACAGCACACAACAACAATGTAATAAGAGACAACATAAGTGGAAATAACACATTACATAGAACAAAATAGACAGTGGAGAACATAAATCACTATTTTATTTTACACGAGTTTTTTTCCTTGTCTTGGATTGCTCAAGAAAAATTAAATAATTATAGATGAAGAAGGAGGATCTAGAATTTTCTGCATGTGATTCAAATGACTTCACATTCAAGGATAGTTGGCATCGGTGGTCTCTTTCAGCATGGGATATGGAGAGAAAATGATTGGGCATGACTATTGGCGTCAACGTTGGCTACTTCAGCATCAATTTGTTTCACATTTATTATTCTGCCACTTGAAGCCAAATGAAGAATCATGAATCAAGTCACACCAAGCCCTACCAAGCCACTAGATAGCTCATGTTTAATTGTTAGTAGAATCTTAGTGAGAATATCAGAAGGGTTCTTACTTTTATGGATATTTTCTAATGATACTTGTCCTTCCTCCAACACATGCCAGATCCAATGGTACCTTAAGCCAATGTGCCAGGTTTTTGGGTGAAATGTTGGGTTTTTCGCCAAGTGAATGGCACTCTGACTATCACAATATAGCACATACTTGTCTTGATTTATTCCAATCTCTCATAGGAATCACTTCATCCATAAAATATCTTTACAAGAATCTATTGTAGCTATCTACTCTCCCTCTGTTCTAGAGAGAGCCACTATTCTTTGTAACCTTAACACCTAAGATACTGCTTCCCCTGCAATGTATACAGATAACCTATAGTTTAATTTCCAGTTTCTATATCTCTACTCATTTATGCAACTGAAAATCCTTCAAGCGCAGTATCATTATGAACAAAAAATAAATAGTAATTACTAATACCCTTGAGATACCTCAAAATCCACTTTAGTGATTTCCAACATTGTTTTCTTGGATTGGCAAGGAATCTGCTCACTACTCCCACTGAATATGCAATTTCTGGTCGTTTACATACCATGGCATACATCAAGCTGACAAATACTGAAGCATAAGGAACCTTTCTCATTTATTCATTCTCCTTGTCATCACTAGGACATAACTCAGTACTGCGCTTGAAGTGGGTTACAAGGGGTGTACCAACTCGCTTGTAATCCTTAATATTAAACCTCTCAAGCTCCTTCTTGATATATTTTTCTTGTGACAACCACGACCTTTATTTTTCTTGTCACGCATGATCCTCATGCCCAAAGTCTGTCATGTTCGACCCAAATCCTTCATTGAAAATTTGCTTCCAAATCCTTCTTCAACCTATCGATCATATTATTATCATGCCAACAATCATCATGTCATGCACATATAATTATAATATGAGATATTTTCCTTTATGATGCCTCTTGATATAGACACAATGGTCAACTTCCAACTTGTGAAAACCATGTTCCAACATGAATGAATCAAATTTCATATACCATTGTCTATGTTCCTGTTTCAACCCATTGAGGCTCTTCTTCAACCTGTAGACTAGGTATTCTTTGCATTTTTCTATGAAGCATGTTTGATTCTCCATATAAATCTATTCATCCAATTCACCATGAAGGAAATAATTCTTTACATATAACTATTCACATTCGAAGTCTAAAGTGGAAGAAAGACCAGAAATGACTCTGATGGATGACATTTTGACAACAAGTGAGAAAATCTCACTGAAGTCAATACCTCCCTTTTCGACAAATTCATTCACCACCATCCTTGCTTTATACCTCTCCTTATTTTCATCACCTTCATGCTTAATCATATATAACCATCTGTGTTTTAGAGCCTTTATACCCTTTGGGAGCTTTAGCAAATCCCGAGTTTTATTTTGGAGAAAATATTTCATTTCTTACTCTATTGTTTTCTTCCATTCTTTACTGTATTCAACTTTACAAGCCTCTTGAAAACAATTTGGATTGGGGAAAGATTTGGAGCGTAGATGATGAATTTTCTAATGAATATGTAGAATTTGGAATAGGGGAAGCTTTGGAACATTTAAGAGTGATAAATTTATATAACTATTGCCTATGATGAGCGGTTGGAAAATCCGGTCATATGCAGCGTGGATAATTCTACCATATATTTTTCCACGTCTTTCTTGAACTTCACGATTAGTAGTGTTTGTGGTGGCTGGTCTCTTTGATAATAGATGTGGATCACAAGCTCAAGAAAGTCATGGGAAAATAGAGAGGGATTGAACAATATTGATTCATCTATGGTCGATAAAAAAATCGTATTCCAGGCACACAAATGAGATATTCGCTTCATTTAATGGTTAGCAATCTACATCTTTAAATAATACTTGATTTTTTGTATTGTACTCTAAAATATAACTTTGATATTTGGTATGGTGTTGTCCCATAATAGATCTATGTTCTATTTGATAAGCATCTACGGGAATAATAAATCAGGTGCAGGTTCACATTCTATCAAGGTTTTACTAGAGAAGCATCTACCCAGATCACGTGCAATTTCTATGAGGGTTTTACTAGAGTCATAGGTACTTTGATTTTAGTGGTTTAGCTTGTGATTTTATTTAGGGATAATTTAACTTGTACTTGTATTTAGAGATACCATATATATATATATATATATATGGTGAAGTTGGGTTACACTTTTTGCATTTTTTGAGAAAAAAATATCAATTTTTTTTTTTTTTCTGTTCTTCAATTTTATGCAAGCCAAAACTAATTTTCTCTTTAGAATTTCATTTTATGATAAAAATAAAACTTGTCAAAAATTTTATTAGCTTTCTATTACTTATTTTTTGGAATTTTTTTATTCACACTTGATATGTCAACTTAACATTTCTTTGAGTGTGTGTTCTTTAACAATTAAAGGATTCATAAAAAGTCATGTTCAAACGTGTTGGTGTACTCTTTGAAAACTTTGTGGTTTTAAGGAAAACAACGTGTTACAAAAATCTAGACAGAGTCTACTTCGGTATCGTTATATTTACAAAACTAACTGATGCATATCATAATTACTATAATTTTGTGAATGGATCCAATATGAAGAAACTGCGTATTTTGAATATGTTTCGGCTCGTGTGAATTTTCTCAACATATTAGTTATAAACTAAAAATCTAAAGGCTACCCATTACAGACGACGAACCAATGTAATGCACCATAATTTTTTCAATTTTTTTTACAGTGTATTTTGGAAGATAAAAAATTGGATTTCTATAAATCATAATGACCTTAAGAAATTGTTTGCATCCATTTTATTACAAAATTAATTAAAATTAGTAAATATTTGTGGAATTAAATAAAAGCTATATTTCCTGAAAGTAGATTGAATTTTGCAAATGCATGTCTTGGTTTTGACAGTTAATTCATAAATTTTGATGCAGTTTAATGATTCCAAATATAAAGAAATGTGTTCAGAGCAGAGTTGTTCCGTAGTTGGAGACACGTTAGTTTGACCGAAATTTTAAAATAGTTCAGTCGTTTTGTTTTTTTCCGCTCTAGCAAGATAATTCTAATGAAAAATAAGTTCTACCGAACCTCTTACAGAAGTTCGGCCAAAATTTTTCTCGCAAATTACGTCGGTCGGAAAATTCAATGGAGCCTCTCCAAAAAATCATTTAGCAGCTATATAAATAACCAAAAACAGAATCATGATTTTCGCATATTTTCGCACATTTCTTTGTTTCGGCTGATTTTGCAAAGGAATTTTTTTGGGCTTTATTTTCAAAGAGCTCTTTTTGGGCTTAATATTCAAAGGAAATTTTTTTGAGGTATTTTTTAGAGTGACATTTTTTTAGAGGTTTTTTGGGCTTAATTTTGAAAGGACATTTTTTCGAGGTATTTTTTTTAAGTGAGATTTTTTTTAGAGGTTTTGTGGGCTTAATTTTTAAAGGACATTTTTTTGAGGTAATTTTTAAAGTGACATTTTTTAAGAGGTTGGGCTTAATTTTCAATGGAAATTTTTTGGAGGTATTTTTTAAAGTGTCATTTTTTTAGAGTAAGTGTTTTGGGTTAAAGTAAATCTTTTACAATGATTTTTTGAAGTGATTTTTTGTCCAATTTGTTAAATGAATTTTTTTTGGACGACTTGGAAGGAAATATTATGAGCTTCATTTCATTTTTAAAAGTCATATTTTGGTGAAACTTTTAAAGTAAGTGTTTTGGGTTGAAGTGTGCCTTTTGTGCATAATTTTTAAAATGAGTTTTTTTTTTAAATTAAATATTTTGTGATGCTTTTACTAATTGAGTTTTTTTTCTAAATTTTGATGTAGTGAGTTTTTTAGAGCATTTTGAAGGAAATTTTTTGAGCTTCATACTAAATTATCATGGGAAATCCAAGGAATAGCAAGATAAAATATGATCGAACAAGATACCCCGAGGAACGTAGAGAACATGGGAAAGAATATTGCAAAAAAAAAGAGAGAAGAATGCTCAAATATTAAAAGGGAAAATCAACCTCAGCTAGAAGTTGAAGCATGTATGTAAATGTAAATATTATAAATTTGACTAGTGTATTGTGAAACTTAATTTTTATTTGATGAAATAATTTGAAAAATATTTTTCAATGTAAAGAGAGAGAGATATTCCTCAAAACATTGATGATGAGATAGAAAATTTTGAAAGAGAAAGTGAAAGAGATATTGAACAAATTATTGAAGATGTTGAAAATGTTGAAACAAATTCAAGTGAAGAAATTGAATCACCAGGTATCTGTATATATTTTGAATGTGTATTATTGAAATTATATATATTTATTAATTTAATTATTTATTGAATATTTAAACTCATTATGTACATTTAATTATAATATGTATAGATGAAATCAATGTCAATGATGAGATGTTAGAAAATGTTGACACTCACACATATGGAGATAAAAAAGTTCAACATGTTATATGATATTGTGTTAAGCACATTATTGATTCATTATTCAAAGATGAAACTATGGAATTTCAAGCCCAAATGTTGAAAAGTCTCTTAAAATTAAAGAAATTAAAAGAAGCTATGACTTTACTGGGTATTTGAAAATCAACAAAAGATAACAAAATGAAGGGAAATGTGATACAAAATATAAATAGTGCTCTAACTTTAATTGGAAGTTATAGAAAGAAAATTCCTTGATATGCACATAGAGAAATACAAATGGAAGTGGTTTCATCAATTGCTAGAGAGAATCTCCTGGTAAAATCTATGTCATAAGAATTAGGAACCTCACGGAACAATTTTCACAAACATCGAAAATTTCAATTGCAAATAGATGTAAATGATGAACTCACTTGTTGGATAGTTACTTGTAGGCAACCATATAAATATATACTTTGATAATATGTTAAAAAA
Source organism: Pinus albicaulis (assembly GCA_034641835.2). Taxonomy (NCBI): domain Eukaryota; kingdom Viridiplantae; phylum Streptophyta; class Pinopsida; order Pinales; family Pinaceae; genus Pinus; species Pinus albicaulis. The sequence goes on from CM076571.1 coordinate 827,763,706, forward strand.
ATAATATATGTATATTGGATTGAAATTTCATGTGTTTCACCAAAAGCAGGGGATGTGATGCAAAGAAGAACAACACGAAATCAGTACAAAGAACATGAAAAAAATTTCTTGGATAGCACTCAGATAGAGTTGTTCAACAAGTTAATCGAAGAGAATCGTGAAGTTAATGTCTCAATCAGTTCTTTTGTGCAACAAAAACCATGGTATGTTAAACCTATCAATGTACGGGACACTTATTGTTGTCGTTATCATGAGGAATTCCAGTTATATTATGACACATTTCTTATTTTGGTAGATTTTTTTGGAAAGATTCACCTCCTCTTTCCACTATCCATGATTTCATATCTCAAATTTTATGTGGAAGAAAAAGCCATGAATTATTTTACCAAAAGAAATGTGTTAGTGGTAAAAAATGCGATGATTGTGGAAATTTGACTAAATTTCAAAAAAAATATTGTACTGAAATAAGCGATCAATCATTGTCCAAGATAAAAGTGAAATGGAAGAGATATGAATATATTCATACATCCATTGGTACAAGTAGTACTATAGCTACTAAAATAATTGATTTACAACAAGAATAAATTTTTGTGATTGAGTTTTTTAGAAAGTTTGAGGCAGAAATTTATAAATACACCAAGCATTCCCATAGAGCTCGATGGAAGGACTTGCAATTCATAACATCCCATGAATTTTTTCCACCAGTGACCAGTTTTTCGAGAAAAATAAATATAGAGTGAATATTATCATTCTGACCAAGTCTCCATGCTCGTCCATATTCTATATAGAGATGCTGAACAAATTTTTGATCATATAGAAAGCATCAGTGAAAATTAGCATGTTATTAAAGAATATCACTTTTATATCAATGAGGATCCTACACATGATACATATTTTGTAAAACATTATTTTGAAAATATTTATGACTCCTTGAAAAGTTGTGAAATAAAATTCAATGAACATTGAATATGGTAAGATGGATGCGCAAGTCAATTCAAATATTCACGATCATTCTTTTGGCTGTGTTGTCTTCATATGAAAACCCTCATTAAACATTGTTGGAATTTCCTTGAGACTGATCATGGAAAAGGAGAACATTATGGTACAAGGGAACGTATAAAATGATCACTTCGAATATATCAAAGGATCACTCTGGAAACTGACTTATATCATCTTAACAAGTTGTTCAATGGTGCATCACTCCACTAAGTGATGAGACTAACTGATCAAGGAAAGTATGAAGGTCTCTCTCTCTCTCTCTCTCTCTCTCTCTCGATATATATATATATATATATATATATATATATATATATATAAACTAGCTTGCATATATCTCTATGTGTGTGTGTGTGCGTGTGTGTGGAATTTTAATATGTACATGATTTAACTTTTATTGGATATCTAATTTAAACATTATTTGTCACAAGATTATCTTTGATGATATTTTGAATAACATATTTATATTCTTGTTTGAATTTGGCATATTGGGGTCCAATATGTATATAGATCGATTGGATATGACATTGAAACAATAAAAGGGACTCGAAAATTGCATTCATTTAAAACAAGGATGTAAAAATATGTGTTTGCATTTGATAAAAGAAAATGTTGTTGTTTTTTTCATGTTTGCATAGGAAACACAAAATCCATTGATGTTTGTGAAAACAAAATGTATGTAAAAGATTGGAAACATACAAAACTAAATACAAAGGGGAAAATGTGCATTGAAAATTTTGAAGAAATGAAATCAAAGGAGACTATAGTATCATCCGAAGGTGATTGAGTTTTGATCTTGTTAGACAAGGTAACATTTCAATTTCTCTCAAATGATAGATATCTATAAATAAATGATAAAATCAAGTACACATGTTAATTTTCAAGTTATTTTTTCATGTTATTATTATCTAAATTTAGATGTAAGTTTGTTTTATTGTGCACGATATGTTTTTGCTGTAGTTTCACCTACTACCAATGATGAAAATGTGAAGTATTATTTGATGCGTTGCACTGAACGAAAGATGAAATTATTAGAAAACTATGATGATAACGGGTTTATAAATGACAAAGGGTATATTATAATCAAAGGTTATTTTTTCCAACAAAGTCATCAAAGTCGTGATTTTTTTTACTTTCAAGACTATTAACCTAATGTCATAAGTTGTCAATATAGTCACTTGGTGTGTGCAACACACATAAAGTTGATAGAATTTCAATCAAAGAAAAAATTTAAAACTAAGAAATGTAAAATGTCAAAAGATGATCATGACCGAATCATTGAAGATGGCATTCCATTAGAATTCTTTTGATTGAACCACCCAACAATTTATTCTCTTTTGATTCATCTTTTATAACTTCTAGAACTCAACTAAAAATTGAACTAGCCCCTTTTTTTTGTGCATTCTTAATTTTTATAATTATTATAATATGTACATTTTATGTTATTTGTATAACTGTGTGCACATGTACATTTTTTTGGTACATCCACACAAGTAATTTATACACATGTGTACACATACAAATTTATGTTATCTTGTCTTAAACGATTTCATACATTCTTTGGTACAATTTTTCATAATTTCATTATTGCAAAATGTACATATTTGTGTATTTAGCATAGTTGATATAATGTAAATTTTAATTTGCACGATTTTGTTTTAGATGTATCTATTAAGAAAATTATAATATTCATTCTTGAATGAAAAATGTGTGGTATGTATTTTTTAATTTCCAGTTTACTATCAACTAAAAGTAGCCATTCTATGTACGTTAATGAAAATTTTTGTGTATTGGATATATGTTTTAATGAAATTTTAAAATTTATGATTGTTTGACACATCTATTAACACCTAGAATTTTATGATTGTTTTTAGATATATACATTGATATGTATTGTACTTAAATAATTTTTACATATATTCAAACATGTACTTCAATCATTTTTATGTATATATTCATGAACTTAAATATGTAAAACCATCTAAGATTGTTTTAAATCACATGTATGATCACACAAAATGTACCTAAATACCACCTAAATAATAGACATCCTAAAATTATATAACATTCACACAAATGTTCAAATGCATAACATATACCAATGTATGTGTAAAATGTAATTTGAAATTTCCATCTAGATTAATTTTATATTTAACAAATAAAATGACAACTTGAGTTTTAAAAACAAAACATTACATCACAACATGTGATCACATGCCAAATGTAGTTCAACTATCCAAAATATACATGTGTTTTGAAATTTTAAATTTTCATCTAGGTTTATTTTATATTTAACAAGTAAAATGACAACTTGAGTTTTAAAAACAAAACATTATATCACAACATGTGATCACATGCCAAATGTAGTTCAACTATCCAAAACATACATGTGTTTTGTAATTTGAAATTTCTATCTAGATTCATTTTATTATTAACAAATAAAATAAAAACTTGAGTTTTAAAAACGAAACATTATATCACAACATGTGATCACATGCCAAATGTAGCTCAACTATCCAAAATATACACGTGTTTTGTAATTTGAAATTTCCATCTAGATTCATTTTATATTTAATAAATAAAATGACAACTTGAGTTTTAAAAACAAAAAATTATATCATAACATGTGATCACATGCCAAATGTAGTTCAACTATCCAAAATATACACATGTTTTGTAATTTGAAATTTCTGTCTAGATCCATTTTATATTTAACGAATAAAATAACAACTTGACTTTTAAAAACAAAACATTATATCACAACATGTGATCACATGCCAAATGTAGTTCAACTATCCAAAATATACACGTCTTTTTTAATTTGAAATTTCCATCTATATTCATTTTATATTTAACAAATAAAATGACAACTTTAGTTTTAAAAACCAAACATTATATCAAAACATGTGATCACATGCCAAATGTAGTTAAACTATCCAAAATATACACATGTGTTTTGTAATTTGAAATTTCCATCTAGATTCATTTATATTAACAAATAACAAAGTAACTTGAGTTTAAAAGACAAAACATTATAACAAAACATGTCATCACATGCCAAATGTAACTATCTAAAATTTGAAATCATTATTGATAAAAGTAAATGTAGTTCAACTATATCCAAAATGTAAAATATGTCCAAAATTTATATCACATGAACAATACAAGTAAATACATATAAAAATGTATAGCGTTACAAGTATCAAGTTATATAGAAAAGTAAATATGAATGCATAAATAAAACACTATATAGAAAATTAAATTTAAGACTATCTATCAAATAAAATGTTGCACATGTGCATCACCAATCAAATAGATATGGATCCAGTGTCTTTTATAGTAGCGTCCTGAGCCTTGTTGTGCTATCCTCTGAAGAATGGGGAACATGTACACAATGTGTAAACATTGAAATTTAATGTTTTAAAATTGAATGAGAATGTAGAGCTTCTTGTAAAAAAAAAATGAAAAAAAATTCATGCAATACCTCATGTAGTTCTCTCTTCGTTATCTTTTGATGGTCGTCCATCAATACATACTCCACAGTAAACAATACAATATACATATATATATATATATATATATATATTAAAAAATTTCAAATGAAAATGCATAAACTAATTTGAAATACTATTAAAATGAAAGTTAGACAACTACTTATTCAAATTGTGTGGATGTTCCTATCTCCATCATACAATCCATTGCTAGAGTCCTCGGAGAATGGAAATCATCTCCACAAACCTAAAATTCAAAAATTTTAAAACTGTAAAATAACTCAAGATCTATATCTCATTTTTTAATGAAACTTTTGAACTTCAATTTATAACTTAAACATATAAGTGAAAAATTGAATACTTGTGACAGTGGATTTGGAAAATCTCCTAATAGGAAAGAACATGGTGGCTCAGAACGAAAATCATCTCCACAAACCTAAAATTCAAATATTTTAAAACTGTAAAGTAAATCAAGATCTAGACCTCATCTTTTAATGGAACTTTTTAACTTCAATATATAACTTAAAAACATAAGTGAAAAAATCAATACTTGTGACTGTGGATTTGGCACATTTCCTAATAGGGAAGAAGAGGGTGGCTCCAAATGAAAATCATCTCCAGAAACCTAAAACTCAACAATTTTAAAACTATAAACTAACTCAAGATCTAGATCTCATTTTTTAATGAAACTTTCACTTCAGTTTATAACTTAAAACATATTTAAGTGAAAAATTATTCATACTTGTGATAGTCGATTTTGCACATCTCCTAACATGGAAGAAGAGGGTACCTCCATTTTGAAAACGTTAGACATAATCAGAATCTGTTAACATTTAATTATATACATGTACATGTGTACACAATTATTTATTTTCAAAATATGTCATCATGATATCGATATAATAATAGATTAAAATAATTATACATCAACATCATGAACACTTAAAAAACATTAACATTTTCTAGCATATCATCTTGATTGTGAGAACCATCTTGATTTGAGAACCTGAAGCTTCGAATGTGATATCAAAATCTTCGTTCATCAAGCGTGATAACTGCAAATGGTGTTCACATATATGATATGTTTTTTTTATATTAACATATGCAAATAAATGTATGTATATGTATTTATTACAAATTATACATGTTAAAATATTCACCTTAACCATTAACACATACCGATCCCATGCCCTCTTCCTCATGATAAATTTAGTTTTTCCAACCATAGCGACAATGATTTGCATATGTTCTGAGCTCTTCAATACTCATGTTTTCTATCTCATCATTTGTATGATATACAAAATTAGCATGTGCATTCTCTCATGCTCTTTGTCGATTAAGACAAACATCAATTCCACCAAGTCCACTCTGAACATTTTCTATGATGACATCCTTTGCTTCTCGACTAATTGGAGAAGTGGCATCCATATCTGACCGCAAAGGTTCCACACGAAGAGGTAGGCTTACCAATCGTGGCTTAGGGTGAGGTAACTCAGCATCACACTTAACTCCCCTACGGTCACATAATTGACCTTTCCGAGGACCAAAACATTCCAAGGAAAGGTCATTATAATTAGGTTTCATTCTAAAAAAGAACTTTGCATAAAATAAATTTTCAAAATAGAGAGGAACCTCGTCATTCCATGGTATTCTTCCATACGTTGCAAGGTGCCTATCATACGAATGGAAATATATATTAGGGTGCTTGAAATATTACACCTTTAGCATTTTTATCTTGGGCCCTTCTTTGAAATTAAACATAAACTTGTCCAGTTCTGTTGTAACTTTGTGTTTAACATCCTTCCATGTATTAGGACCCATCATTGTTTCCTTTATTTTCCTCGTCACTTCTACAATAGTATCAATGATTGGGCCAATATTTTCATACACATCTACAAGTGTGCTTAAATAATCAATAAATATTTCTAAGCTTTCTTGAATCTCAGTAGGGAGTTTGAAAGTCACAAGATATTTCTTCAATTTTGAAAAAAAGATGTTTACACCTTTGCAGTGTGCATTGTTGGATGTTTGTTTCCAAAGCTAAATCGGAAATTTTAGAAGGATAAGTCATGGTTGGTGTACAACCTTCTTCTTTAAGAACACGTTCTAGCCTACATATTTTTTGAGCAACATTTTCACCCTCTAAAGGAATGTGTACCACCACCACCCTCACGCGACGAGAGGAAAGCTTCATACAAAAATATAAATTTATAATCAATTCAAAAATACATACATACATATAGATACATGTACATATGATTGAATAAATTGCAGGAGCCATACCATGATTGCATGAACCATGGCTAGGCTCCATTGATGGAGTAGATACTCTTCTCCTCCTAACTCTTAAAAATTAAAAAATGAAATTTATTAAAAATAATTTAACTCAAAAAATTGATAAAAAATCAATTCCATATGTATACATGTATGTACATGGGGATAAAATTATATATATATATATATATTCAATAAAAAAATCAATTCCACATGTATACATGTATGTATGGAAATAGGATTATATATCCAAATGTCATTTAAAAACATGCACATTTAATATAAATACCATGAACATCCCTCAATCCATGATCCCCCTCTCTCATAGATGCATGGTTTCTACTGATGTTCGTCTTTCATCCTCCATGATATATATATGGATATATACAGTGGACATTTACAATTATTTGTAAAATTACTATTTAAAATAAATTCATAAAATTACTGTTTAAAATAAATTCAAAAGAATTCAAAAAATTAATGTAATTTAGTACACAAATGTTGAGCACAAACAAAAATTATGTAAAACACAAATTTCAAAGCACAAATTGATGTGTAAACCTCACTTTAAACAAAAATTTGTTGAATTCCTGCACATTTTAATTTTATAAAACATGAAGTTCACAAGTTGCGCTTACATGGTGGGAGCGCACTTGGTATGCAATTGAAAAACCACATGGTCATTAAAAATCAAACATTTATAAGAAAAAAACACACACATATCAAATATACATTACAATGTCCATCAATAAATTTTGAAGGAGAGTGTCTCGACACTAATTCATCTTTGAGAGATGAATCTTGAATTGGAATTGCCCCATATAATACTAATTAATATACTAATTCATATTTCACATATGAATCTTGAATTGGCATTGCCCCACACAATAGATCACTAGACATCTTATTAACATTTTCACAATGTCTTATACTAAAAAATTGAAATTGTTTAACAATATTTTTTGATTTTCACACAAGTTCTGAATTAGTGAAAACTACAATTCCATTTGATCCATACTCCCTAGTTGTTCCCAAGCCTTCTATCAATGCAATATAATATGCTTCATTGTTTTTGTTCTTCCTAGTATATTCATTTTCCTTTGGAGGACCTTGTTAGTTGTAATATTGCAAAGCACGTGTGTAATCACTATTTTCCATGGATTGGGATAGCAAGAAAAATCTATGGATAATGGCCATTTTTCAACCATGTTTAATGGGCAATTTTAAACCTTAAAAAAATAAATTCAATGAACATTTATTGCAAATGCATGGGAGAAATAACATGTACATGATTTTCCTTAAATTTTATGGGTGAAATTCCATGTACATGGTTCCTAGAAAAAATAGCAAATGCCTTAAATTTTGTGGGAGAAATGACATGTATATGGTTCCCAAAAACACTAGTAAATGTATTAAAGTTTATGGGCGAAATGACATGTACATAACTTCTAAAAACACTATCATTTTCCTTAAAAAAATATTAAATAGACATTTATTGCAAATGCCTTCAATTTTATGGGAGAAATGGCATGTACATGGTTTGCCTTAAATTTTATGGGATATATTACATGTACACGGTTCCCAAGAACACTAGCAAACGACAATTTTATGGAAGAAATAAAATGTGCATGGTTTCAAAAAACACTAGCAAATTCCTTGAAATTTATGGCAGAAATGGCATATACATGGTTTCCAAAACGACTAGCATTTTCCTTAAAAATATATTAAATGAACATTTATTGAAAATGACTTTTTTATTACGAATTCCCTAAATTTTATGCGAGAAATGGCATGTACATGGCTTGCCTTAAATTTTATGGGAGAAATGACATGTACATGGTTCCAAAAAATACTAGCAAATGCCATTTTTATGGGAGAAATGATGTGTACATGGTTTCCAAAAACACTATCATTTTCCTTAAAAATATATTAAATTAAAGTTTATCGGAGAAATGACATGTACATGGTTTCTAAAAACACTAGCATTTTCCTTAAAAATATATTAAGTTAAAGTTTATGAGAGAAATTACATGTACACGATTTTCCTTAAAGTTTATGGGAGAAATTACATGTACATTTTTTGCTTTATATTTTGTGGGAGAAATGACATGTACATGGGTTGCCTAATTTTTTTTGGGAGAAATGACATGTACATGGTTTTCCTTAAAGTTTATGGGAGAAATGACATGTACATGGTTTTCCTTAAAGTTTATGGGAGAAATGACATGTATATGGTATGCCTTAAAATTTATGGGAGAAATTATATATACATGGTTTTCCTTAAAGTTTATGGGAGAAATAACATGTACATGGTTTTCCTTAAAGTTTATGGGAGAAATAACATGTACATGGTTTCAAAAAACACTAGGAAATGGGAGAAATTACATTGTATGTTATCAAAAAACACTAGCATTTTCCTTATAAATATATTAAATTAAATTTTATGAGAGAAATGATATGTACATGGTTTGCCTTAAAATTTATTCGAGAAATGACCTGTACATGTTTTGTGTTAAAGTTTATAGAAGAAATGACATGTACATGGTTTGCGTTAAATTTTATGGGAGAAATGACATATACATGGTTTGTCTTAAAGTTTATGTGAGAAATGACATGTACATGGTTTGCCTTAAATTTTATGGGAAAAATGACATGTAGATGGTTTTCCTTAAATTTTATGGGAGAAATAACATAGAAATGACATGTACATGGTTACCAAATCACTAGAAAATGGGAGAAACGACATTGTATGCTTTCAAAAAACACTAGCATTTTTATAATCAATATATAAAATAAATTTATATGGGAGAAATGACATGTACATGGTTTTTCTTAAATTTTTCCTTAAATTATATGGGCAAAATTACATACAAATGACATGTATATGGTTCCCAAAACACTATAAAATTCCTTAAAGTTTATGGGAGAAATTTCTTGTATATGGTTTCCAAAAACACTAGCATTTTCCTTAAAAATATATTAAATTAGAGTTTATGGGAGAAATAACATGTACATGATTTGCCTTAAATTTTATGGGAGAAATGACATGTACATGGTTTTCCTTAAAGTTTACCTTGTGTTTATGGGAGAAATGGAATGTATATGCTTTGCCTTAAAGTTTTCCTTGAAGTTTATGGGAGAAATGACATGCCTTAAAGTTTACCTTGGGTTTATGGGAGAAATAAAATATACATGGTTTCCCTTAAAGTTTGCCTAAATTTTATGGGAGAAATGACATAGAAATAACATGTACATATCTCCCAAAACACTAGAAAATGCCTTAAATTTTATGAGAGAAATGACATGTACATGTTTTCCAAAAACACTAGAATTTTCCTTAAAAATATATTAAATTAAATTTTATGGTAGAAATGACATGTACATGGCTTGTCTTAAATTTTATGGGAGAAATGACATGTTCATGGTTTGCCTTAATGTTTGCCTTATGTTTATGAGAAAAATGACATGTACATGGTTTTCCTTCAATATTGCCTTAAAGTTTATGGGAGAAATGACATAAAAATGACATGTATGTGATTCCCAAAACACTAGAAAATGCCTTAAAGTTTACAGGATAAATGACGTGTACATGGTTTGCTTTAAAGTTTATGGAAGAAATGCAGTGTACATGGTTTCAAAAACACTATCAAATTCATTAAATTTTATGGGAGAACTGACATGTACATAGTTTCAAAAAACACTAACATTTTCCTTAAAAATATATTAAATTAAAGATTATGGAAGAAATGATATGTACATGGTTTGCCTTAAATTTTATGGGAGAAATGTAATATTCTCAATTTTCCATCAGTTAATTGGAACATTAGAGTTATTATTTTTCTTACATAGTTAAGTAAATAAAAGGGTGGAGGGACCCATAAACCACACAAATGAATAAAATCCACTTTTGGTGTGTGTATGTGGGTGAATTATAAGTAGATAGGCATTATGGAGATAGTGGAGGAGTCAAAGTAAGATCATGGAGGAACAAAAGTAAGGTCATAGAGAAATAATGATGAAGTGATGGAGGGAGTGCTGCATTAAATGCACAAATGATGGAGGAGTGGAAAGTAAATACAGAGATCATGGAGATCATGGAGAGACAACACAGTCTTCATGGAGACTAGTGGCCAGATCTGCATCACAATTATGAGGTGGGCCAAGGCTAGGGAATGCTCACAACCATATAAGGAAGGTGAGGGAAACAAAGAAAATCAGTCTGGAATTTTATGTTATATTTTTGTTTGACATTCTTTGCATGATTCATTTGTTTAGTTAAGTCTGTTGTGCTATTTAGCACAAGGGTGTTCCCGAGCGGGAATCCCACCCTTACCCACAGGGGACTTCAAGTGCCTACTCTGGGAATGCTTGCTTGAGTAGAAACTCATCATCTATCATTGATGCCACATCCAACCCCTTTGCAGCACATACAACTTCATGAATTATGCATTCCTGTCTTAGGTTTTGAGAGGAGGAGGTAGTTCTTAGCATTCCAGCTAAGGAGCCGGTGGAGGGATCATCCCTTTTATATTGTGCTTCGTTTTAGTCTTCTGAGATCAACATTGCTACATCTAGAATTAGGCCATAATTTCTACGCCTCCATGTAGCAATAGTTCTTTCAAGAATTGCGCAGTTCATTTACGTAGATCTAAGGGAGGAAGGAAGTTCCAAGTATTTCAGCTTGGAATCCTGAGGTGTCTTTCCCTCACTTTGGAGAGATCATTTCCATCAGCTGTGAGCTATACTTCATCACCTAGCAGTAGGGTACAACTTCATCCCTCTTGAAAATGTAGTTCATTCCAGCATTTGTGCAGTGTGCAACTACAACTTGAGTAGAGGAAGGAGGAGCTAGATCTAAAGCGTCTAGCTTGGAGATCAAGAGAAGGTACCAGTCCTTCATGTATTGATTTGAATGGGTGTTGTTGTAGCTGATATATCATTCTTTCATCCCCATATCAACACTTGTCTTGAGGGAGTGCGTAACTCAGGCATCAGGGGTGCAGTGTGCAACCCAAAAAGGGCTGAAAACCCAAAGTTAAAATATGGCGAAACCATTTATGGGTTTTTTTGGGTTTTTCGAGTATGATCCATGGTTACAATCCCAGATCATTCAGAAAAATTTAGAATCCTTTCACACATATATCTTCTTCAAAGTAGTAGTAGCTTCCAACAGCAGTAGCAGTAGTAGCACAACATTTCCAATGCTTGGTTTCTTTGATGTATTTCAGCCATCTTGTGGCTTGAGTGAATTCCTTTTTGAGCACTGTGTACTTTCATTACTTTGATGTATAATGATATGGATCAACTATTTCTGCTAATGTTTTAATGTCTTGATGCTATATTCTGGCATTTCCAGCATTTTACAGTTTTGTGCTTACATTCTGGACATTTCCTAGATTGAAATTTTATAAATGTTCTATATTCCTCTCTTTTCTATTTTTGAATATTACAGTGGTATCAGTGCATGATATTTGGCTCATCTTGTGGACATTTCATGAAATCAAAAGAATAAGAAAAAGAAGGACAAAATAGGAAGTCTACAATGGCAGAACGATTGATTTTTACCACGCTTCTCTTCAGATCTATGCAGGATCTCTAGATGGAGATCAAGGAAATGAGAAGAGAAAGGAAAAAAAAGACATCAAGAAGGTGTTAGGATGAGGAAGGTCCAAGCACTTCCTATTAGTAGAATAAACAACTGACAAGGCAAAGAGCTCCACATCATTCTTTTATGTCCAGTTTCTTTGCAGAAGGAGATGAAGACCATGGAGATGGAGGATACTTAGAGCATGATACTCTGAGTAATTATCTTGCAGAGTACAAAAATTAGTCTAGAGCATTCAAGGAGAATCTAACTCTCCAATAGTTTATCCAAATCAAAGAAAATTGGAGATCCTGCAGCAACAATAGAAGAAGAAGGCATAGATTCTTCTTGCCTACATTCGATGTATCATCCACAAGGATAGTGAAAGATTGGATGAAGGAGTTAGATGATTTCTTCTAGCTACAACCTGTAGCAGAAAGAGAGCTTGTTGAGATTGCAGCATTGCACCTTGAGGGTGGAGCTAAGGATTGGTGGTTCAACCATATAAAACATGCAAGAGTGACTTCTTATGCATACTTCACTCAAAGGTTGATTAAGAAGTTTGATAGAAGAAAACCGGACGTATTTTGTTAGAGACATTTTCCAAAATTGATGAGATTGCACATGAAGAACAAAGGGAGGATGTCAACACAATCACTCCGGAAGAGGAGGAACTTCCACCAGCACTAGCTGCGAAAGTACTTGCATTAGGTGAAGGAGCACTTGAAATTGAGAGTGCCATGCCTCATTCAGGAGATGCATGAGGAGGAGGAGGCAGATACCAATGTTGGGGTAGTAGTAGATGAGCACACATCACCATCACTAATAGTTGGAGGAGCCATTTCACCAATTGGAGGAACTCTTATAGCTTTGCAAGATGTTCCCAGGTTTTAGTTGATACAAGGTTTGAAAACATTTCCATTCCCTATTATTTCAACAGCTCAACTTGAGATTTGTGGGGTCATGACATTAAGTACATTGCATAACCAAGGATTAGAGCACCATGCTGAGTTGGAGCAGAAAAATTTCACTACGCAAAGGACCCTTGATTTTTTCAAGAAGGAGATGTTTAGCTATCCCAGTTTCACATTGTTGAGTTGCACATAAAAATTTGTTTTGGAGTGTTGAGCTTCAGAGGATGGTATTAGCATAGTCCTAATGCAAGGGAGCTATACAATATCTTTCGAGAGTCAAAGATTACTGTCGCATGAACTGTCATATTCTATTTACGTAAAGAGATATTGGCCATTATGCATGCATTGGTAAAATTCTGAAAGTTCTTGATTCATAGTAGATTTTCGGTGGAGACCAACCATCATGGTTTTTGACATCATTCTGAGAAGGAGGAGAAGCCGGAGGGGAGGAAAAAATGGTGGATCAATACAATGCAGGAATATGAGTTTAGCATTGTGTATGGAGAGGGCCATGAGATAGCAGATGGACCATCATGGAGATCAACAATACTGTCACTAAGGAGTAGTGGTGATTTGGGGGCTCAATTATTCTTGGACCATTCTGATGACCGCTTCACCTATGAAGCATTGGATGGGTAGATGATAGGTGATAGAAATATTGGTATGGATCACATCTTCCATTATTAGGATAGAGCCTTCTTGATGAGCATCCCACAACTCAAAGTAAAGTTTCTTCCAATAGCATATTCAAAACTTCATAGGTTCTATTTAGCCATTGGTGAGAGGTTCCGACGGAGAGACCTCAAGGAGGGTGCACTTCAACATTTCATGGAGTGCAAATATAGTCATCAGATTAGGGAGGATGGTATTCTCCATTAGGTGGATACCAAGCAGGAGAATGATAGGATTCATCACCCACAGTTGGATGGATGGGTGAGGTTGATGAGAAAGTGGTTGGTGAGCTACCAACAGATCTATGACACGGGGCATCAAGAAACATGGTTGCATTGGTTGCTTTTGGGTGAGTATGGTTACTGTGCAACATATCATATTTTTATAATCCATGTTTTGTATATTACTGGTGAGATGCAGCAGCAGGAGGCATGGTTGCGCTAGCTACTCTTGAGAGAGTTTGGTTATCTCATGAAATATCCTATGTCAATGAGTGGAGCATTGTTTGGGACATTATATAGCACTCACATGATGTGGCAGCAGGGAGCTTGGTTATGTTGGGTTGATGTGACATTCTACATGTCAATCAGTATGTTTTTGCTCCATGGGTTTCATGATGATGATGTGAGGTGAACACAAGTGTCATTATTACTTTGGTTCCTGTTGGGAGAGTATGGGTTGAATTTCTCCCATACTTTGCATGTTGAGGAGGGAGGATGGCAACATGAGACCTTCTTGTGTTAGCTTTTGTTAGGAGAGTATGGCCACCATACTTGATATGATGATGGGCTGGTATGGTAGAAAGAGGGATTGTTGCGGTGGCTGTTATTGAGAGAGTATGGACCGAAATTTCACATGTCAACCCATAGATCTCTATTCTCTATTTTTCATAGTGTTGACGTGGTGCTTGGAGAAAGAAAGGCCAACCAGGCCAACGGTTGGAGCATGGAGAGATACATCTTGCTCCATGAAGCATGGATTGCGGAGATAGTTCATGAGTTGGGACTTTCCTTATAGGGAAGAAACCACTCCACTTCATATTTCTCATGCATAGAGGAGGCTCTTGAATACAAATGGTTTCCACTTTGAGATTGATAGATGAGGAGAGGCATCTAACTACACAGTTGGAGGCCATTCTAGACATTCTAGAGAGGCAGCTATGGAACTGGGCATTCAAAGAACATTGTAGCAGATGGGGGTACCTTCCATATGAGGATGCCATTTGGAGGGAGATGGATTTTTGTAGCATCTACTTTTGTAATTTCTTGAGGACAAGAAACATTTTGGTGGGGAGAAATATAATATTCCCAATTTTCCATTAGTTAATTGGAATATTAAAGTTCTTAATTTTCTTACTTAGTTAAGTAAATAAAAGGGTGGAGGGACCCATAAACCCCACAGCTAAATAAAATCCACTTTTGGGGTGTGTATGTGGGTTAATTATGAGTAGATAAAAATTATGGAGGTAGTGGAGGAGTCAAAGTAAGATCATGGAGGAATAAAAGTAATATCATAGAGAAATAATAATGAAGTGACGGAGGGAGTGGTGCATTAAATGCACACATGATGGAGAAGTGTAAAGTAAATGCAGATATGATGGAGATCATGGAGAGACAACGCAGTCTTCATGGAGACTAGTGGCCACATGTGCAACAGAGTTATGAGGTGGTCCAAGGCTAGGGAAGGCTCACAACCATATAAGGAAGGTGAGGGAAGCAAACCAAATCAGTCTAGAATTTGATATTGTATTGTCGTTTTACATTCTTTGCACGCTTTAGCTGTTTAGCTAATTCTGCTATGTTGTTTAGTACATGGTTGTCCCCGAGTGGGAATACCACCCTTACCCACAGGGGACTTCGAGTGCCTACTCTAGGAAGGTTTTTTTAAGAAGAAACTCATCATATGGAATTGGTGCCACATCCATCCCCTCTCTACAACACATATAGCTTTAGGAATTACGCATTCCTATCTTAGGGTTTGAGAGGAGGAGGTCGTTCTTAGCATTCTAGCTAAGGAACCGGTGGAGGGATTAATCCTTTCATATTTTGCTTCATTTCAGTCCTCCAATATCAACATTTCTACATCCAACATCATACCATAATTTGTACACCTCCATACAGCAACAGTTCCTTTAGGAATTGCACAGTTTAGGTAGGCAGATATAAGGGAGGAAGGAAGTTCCAAGTATTTCAGCATGGAATCATGTGAGGTGTCTTTGTCTCAGTTTGGAGAGATCACTTCCATCAGATGTGAGCTATAATTCATCACCTACCAACAGGATAAAAATTCATCCCTCTTGACAACGCAATTCATTCCAACAATTGTGCAGTGTGCAACTGCAACTTGAGCAGAGGAAGGAGGAGCTAGATCTCAAGCTTCAATCTTGGAGATCAAGAGAATGGACTAGCCCTTCATGTATTGATTTGATTGGGTGTTGTTGAAGCTGGTAGATTATTATTAGATCCCAAAATCAACACTTTTATTCAGGGAGTATGTAACTCAGCCAACAGGGGTGCAGTGTGCAACCCAAAAAGGGCTGAAAATCCAAAGTTAAAATATGGCCAAACAATTTCTAGGGTTTTTTGGGTTTTGCGAGTATAATCCATGGTTAAAATGCTGAATTATTTTGAGCACTCTAGAAGCCTCTCACACATAGATATTCTTCACATTAGCAACAGTTTCCAGCAAGAATAGTAGTAGCATCACAACATTTCCAGTGCATGGTTTCTTTGATGTATTTCAACCATCTTGTGGCTTAAGTGCATTCATTTTGAAGCACTCTGTACTTTCATTGCTGTTGATGTATAATGATATGGCTCAACTATTTCCTCTAATGTTTTAATGTCTTGATTTTAGATTATGACATTTCGAGCATTTTATAGTTTTATGCTTACATTCTAGTTATTACCCAGATGGAAATGTTATAAATGTTCTCTATTCTTTTTTTTTCCATTTTGGAATATTACAAGAAATGAAATGTACATGGTTTGCCTTAAAGTTGCCTTAACTTTATGGGAGAAATGACATGTACATGGTTTTCCTTAGAGTTTATGGGAGAAATGACATAGAAATGACATGTACATGGTTCCGAAAACACTAGCAAATGCCTTAATGTTGATGGCAGAAATGACATGTACATGGTTTCCAAAAACACTAGCATTTTCCTTAGAAGTATATTGAATTAAGGTTTATGGGAGAAATGACATCTACATGGCTTTCTTTAAAGTTTATGGGAGAAATGACATGGACATGGTTTACCTTAAAGTTTGCCTTAAATTTTATGGGAGAAATGACATAGAAATGACATGTACATGGTTCCCCTAATAGCCAGGGCCAATGTTCCACCTATATGGCTTAAATTGTATGGGAGAAATGACATAGAAATGGCATGTACATGGTTCCCCTAACATCTAGGGCCAATGTTCCACCTACAGAGCTGGAGAGTATCTCGTGTTCACGCGTCGTTTATACGTCATTATAACCCAACTAACCCTACTAACATAATTAATAAAATACTAACATACGAACAATGGCATGTCTCTTGCATGTTGTCATTTTCATTTGTTTGACATTTTCATTGTGATTTTACGCTAAGTTATGGTAACAACATAATCTGATTTGATCTAAAGTTCAATAGTGAATATAAGAGGCTCACAACCTGTCAAAAATGCTGAAAATTTTCCTATGTTCAGGCTTGGTAAATCTATGGTTGTCAAACTATATATCTTATTGTTAGTGAATATAAGAGGCTCACGACCTGTCATATATGCTCAAAATTTTCTTAAGTTCAAACATGGTAAATCTAGGGTTGTCACACTATATATGTTGTTGGTAATAACTGATTGTTAACACACATATCTAAACATATAATGTTTATTTCTAAGAATTTTGATCTTGATAGTGAATATAAGAGGCTCACGACTTGTCATATAGGCTCAAAATTTTCTTAAGTTCAAAATTTCTATGGTTTTCACACTATATATCTTGCTGATAATAACACACTCTTAAACGACATATATGAACATATAATTACCATTTCTAAGCATTTTAATCTTGCTAGTCAACAAAGAGGCTCGCTGCATGTCATATATGCTCAAAAATTGCTTAAGTTCAAACTTGGTAAATCTATGGTTGTCACACTATATATATTTCTAGTAATAATTCACAGTTAACACACATATTTGAACATATAATTGAAATTTCTAAGCATCTTGATATTTCTACTGAATATAAGAGGCTCACGACCTATCATATATGCTCATAATTTGCTTAAGTTCAAACTTGGTAAATCTATGGTTGTCACACTATATATCTTGCTGGTAATAACTCACTATGAACACATGGATCTAAAAATATAATTTCCATTTCTAAGAATTTTTATCTTTCTAGTGAATATAAGAGGCTCACGGCCTGTCATATATGCTAAAAATTTGCTTAAGTTCAAACTTGGTAAATCTATGGTTGTCACACTATATATCTTGCTGGTAATAACTCACTGTTAACACACAGAACTGAACATATAATTTCAATTTCTAATTATTTTGAGCTTGCTACTGAATATAACAAGCTGACGGCTTGTCATATATGCTCAAAATTTTCTTAAGTTCAAACTTGGTAAATCTTGGTAAATCTATGGTTGTCACTTTATATATCTTGTTGGTCATAACTCACTGTTAACATACAGATCTAAACATATATTTTCCCTTTCTAAGAATTTTGATCTTGCCAGTGAATATAAGAGGCTCACGACCTGTCATATATGCTCAAAATTTTCTTAAGTTTAAACTTCGTAAATCTATGGTTGTCACACTATGTATCTTGTTGGTAATAACTCACTGTTAACACATAGATATGAACATATAATTTCCATTTCAAATAATTTTGATCTTGCTAACTATCACTATCTATATTGGTACATTACCTCATGTTTTTGGTGTCAATGGTATTTGAAAATAGGTTTTTTGTGACATGTTTTGGGTTAATATTGATAATTTTCCAAACCCATCCATATAGATCATAACACTTGATTTGATATCTGCAATGTTGGACAGAGATGCAAATACTCGCTATATATGTTGTATGATCTATATTATATTATATATCTATTGGAGTACAGAATGGTGGTTGATAATAGTAGGCAAGATTTACAAAATCTAAATTACTACTTAAGGTGGATGGAGTCTTAGGTGAACATTTCAACATATAAAGTACAAGAAAATCATTAGGGGAATTTTGAGGTCTAAAATGGGCCTCCTAAGGAAATTATAAAATAATAGTGGAAATAATAAAATAATATTTGATTACATCATCAAATTTTAGAGGGAAAAAAGAAAAAACTACTTTTTCAGCTCGTTTTTTGAACTTATCTCCCTAAGGTTTTACTCAAATTTCGAGCGGGAATACTCGCTGGATGCAAAATTTAATTCCTCATGCAAGGAGTACCCATGTTTCACACTTTTGATGGAATTTTCTACTGGAAAATGACAAATACATAAAAAACGTGATTGCAATCACGATTTTTTATGTATTTCTCATTTTTCATGTACTAGGGTCCATCAAAAGTACACAACATGGGTACTCCTTGGATGAAAAATTAAATTTCACATCCAATGAGTATTCCCACTCGAAATTGGAGTAAACTGTTAGGGAGATAAGTTCAAAATATGAGTTGAAAAAGTAGTTTTATATTTTATTATTTTTTAATCTTTTTGTGTTTTTACCTCAAAAATGGTGAATCATCCCCCATGGTTGATATTATCATCTTGAATCCAATTGGTTCTTATAAAGTTTATTTTAGTTGTAAATTTTTCTTAGGAGGCCCATTTTAGACCTCAAAATTCTCCTAATGATAATACAACCTAGGAGAAGTCTCATAGACATTACAACATTAATACTGATAGTTGTTTTGTGAGTGTATTTTTGTTCTTCTTGTGTTGTCTGCATTCACAATTTTATGGATACCATGAAAAACATACGTAAATAAATTTAAATTTAAATTTCTTCTCCTTCTATAAAATCATTACTACAGTCCTTTACTAGAATTACAAAATTATTACTACGATCCTTTACTAGAATTGCATGAATAATCGGAGTTTATTCCAGAATTTTTTGAGAAATACCTGGAAATTCAGTGCATGTTGAGGAGGCAGGAGACACCAAGAGTGCACACAGCGAGAGGACTACCTGGAAATTTAGCGCACGCCGAGGAGGTAGGAGATAGAGAGAGTGTGCATGACGAGAAGACAACAAGAGCACACACAATGAGAAGACATGAGAGTGCACATGATGAGTAGACAATGAGACGACGAGGCTGCAGATCAACGATGACGCAGATTAGAGAAAACCTGCAAACACAAAAAATTAAAATAAAAAGAAAAATAAAACATAAACAAAAAAAATCACAGAGCATGTACCTTAAACCATTAACCTAATGTTCTCACCTTCGCTTGCTCCCCTCCTCGTCCCTGCAACAATGCAACACAAACAGAGCAAGACAACAATAGAGCAGAAAGACAAAAATATGGTAGCAGAACGGTCCATAAATAGTGCAACACAAACAAAGTGAGACAACAACAGAGCAGTGAGACAGAAACAAGGTAGTGCAATGGTAACAAAATAAATAACCGAAAACTTGTTGTGGTCTGGGGGCCGGTATATTTATAAAAAAAGTTTGGCTGAATTATTTTAAAAATTTGGCCTGACTATTAGTTTGGCCGAGCTTTTTTACTGGTTTTCCCATCTCTGGCCAAAAATGTGTTTACCCACGCCATCAATACATCATCAATGTTAACAAAAAAATTTGTTTGGCCGAATTAATTTCAAAACTTCGGCTGAACTATTGGGAAAATGGAATTTCCAAACGCATTTCTCATGAAAGTGTAACCCACATTCGCATTTTTACCCTGTACACACACACACACACATATTCTTTTATCAGTTGAAAAAAACCTAGTTTATATTTTGTACCAGTGCATGTTCAAAATATTTATAAGTCATTCATTTTCTACAATATGTCATATAAAATAAGGTAGGATTGATATAGTTCATTCTGGTATCACGTTGTGTATCATGTAGATCTATGTAGATGATCTTTATAATTCATGTCCATTTACATCATCGAAATAGTTCATGTTTACCATATGGCAAAGTCCCCTGTGATAGGGGAGTGAAAATGTTCCAAAAATTGATATAGTTTCACATTGGTGTTTATTCATATAAAAAATGAGCAAATATTAAAACAAAACATGAAATCAAGAAACTGCAGTATTGACGAGTCGATATTAGCATTCAGTTTGTTCATGGTATATGTGTTGAGCTCATAGAAACCCTTGCTCCCTCAATGATCAGAGAGTAGTGGATGTATCTGAAGTCATCCCTTAAACCCATCTTCGACAAAAAATCCGCCATCTATATCCTTTCCCTAGATATGTGAGAAAAGTTGATATATCTAAAGGATTTCTGTAGCTCATTTATCCTGCGCAGCCAGACCCGACCATATTAAATGGTTTCTTTACTTGTATACACGTAAGTAGAAAAAAATCGCACGTCATGCTTTATTTTCCAAAATATAACAGAAACTATTTAGATATGGGGTACTTTGATGTAGTGATGTAACTTGTGATATTATTTATATATAATCTAACTTTTGGTTGCATCTAGAAATACTATATCAAAGGGTTTCTTCAAGTGTACAGACATAAAGAGAATAAATCCCACTTCATGCTTTCCTTTCTAAAATAAAAGTGAAAGTATTTAGCTAGAGTGATTTGGTGAATAATTTGTTTCACTTAAAATTATCCTAACAATAAAATAAAATAAAAATCAAATGAAAACTTATATTCAAAGTTAAAAACACATATTAACATAAAAATCAGATGCAAACTTGTTGTTAGTAAAGGCACGGATTAACATTGATATGTGCTATGCTTTTTCTTTTCCAGTACCCATTATAAGTGATCATTCCCTCCTTTGTCTACAATAAGAAGGTCCATTTAGCCTCACATTAGCACCACTATTTGTAAAGGATTGAGAAATATTCAATTTTCAAATAGTGGTGCAAAAGTGGTGATAATGTGGGGATACATGAGTGGTTCTGTGTTTTTCAGTGCAAAAATGGAGTTAGTAAAAAATGTTAAATATGATGTTAAATGCATATGTGGCATCACATTTTGTATGGTGCAAACCACCAAAAAATGATATGACGTGGATCAAGATATTGCGATTCAAAGCACCAAAACCAATTTTACAATTATAAATTTATCATAAAATTATAACAAATTATTATTATAATAATAAATTGTATATGGTGCAAAGCATCATAAAATAAAAAAAGGTGCAAAAAAAAACATTTATTATTATTATAAAAAAATTGTATATGGTGCAAGCCACCATCAAATATGAAATGCTACAAAAAAAAATAACCTCTTTTATTTAGAACGGTTATATATTGCCAAAGTTTAAAGATATGCTAAGAAGCTGTAGTTGATAATTTAGAAGCTACGTGTCCTTGAGTTTCGATCCTCCGAAGTGCTTGATTTTAGTACCAAAGAGAAAATTTTCACCATTTTCGTATGTTTAAATCCAATTACCATAAATATATTTAATTTATATAAAATGTATCAACACAATTACAGTATCCCTAGTTGCATCCAAAATTTTTAATTCATTGTGTACAATAAGAATATGGTAGCTTTTTGTTCTTACCTTCTTGGAACAATGACTGCTACATTATGGAAATTATCAATTACAAGTAATGGAACAACATATCCATTGAACCATTCATATGATTCCAAGTTGATAGGCATAATAAGTTTACGTACATAATATCACTACTCATAATTTTGGTCAACGTGGTATTGATCATGTACATGAATCACTTGAACCTTTTAAATTTAAAATATATAAATAAATAAAAGTTCTAAGGAGATTCATTTCAATTCCAAGCCTTAAAGAATTTTGTTTGAGTGAAAACTTCAAGATGCCATGATATTTCAAAAATATTAATTTTTCTAATATATTATATATCTTTCTAGTTATGAAAAAATATATTAAATGGATATCTTTCACATTAAATGAATAATTACAAATAAGTAATAACAATATCTACATATGATAAAAATTTAAGTATACTATAAAACAACCAAAAAAAATCGAAGTATATAAAGAAGAGATAATTTAATTGAAAAAAATAAATTTTGATGTGTTAAGAAATTTAATTCAAATATAGAACAATATATAACTATTGAAAATGTTAGTTAACATAATAAAAAATGTTAAAAAACTTTTTTTAGGAGGCTAATAACAAAATGCATCAACTAAAGTAGAGATGACAGCAATGTTATTCTTACTACTAAGATGTATACATATGTTCCAAATTTGATTATCAAAAAATCACTTTCCATTTATTAATATAATTAAATGTATTGAAATTTGTTTATTATGAAATATGAAAAAAATGATATTGATAATTCTTTTGAAATCATCTGTATGGTTTATCTTTAAATATTTCTCAAAAATTTTGTGGCACCTCCATAGAAAAATCATAAAAAGAAAATTATAAACATATGTTTGTGAATAAAAATGCATAAATGATATAAAAAGAAAAACACAAACAATAACTTTAATTGAATTGAAATAAACCATAAAAAATTTATACATTTAATGGTATTTCATAACTAAAGTATCCTATTGATTTCAAAAATAACTCACTTCAACTAACCAAACATATAGTAAGGTTGAAGTATGATTCAAAGTTCAGTTTCATCTTTGTGATACAAAAATCCACAAAGAATCATTCTCATCAAAAAAATACCTGTCACCAAGGGTGGAAGACCAGACTAGGAATTGATACCTGTCGCCAAGCATGGAAGACCAAACCAAAGGTTAATACTCATCACCAAACTGCAAGACAAGTCCAATCGATACTCGTCCCAAGCACAAAACCACAAATCCAAATTAACAACAAAGATACGCGTCACCAGGCACAAAAGCACATATCAAAATTTACTGTAACTTGCGATAAGTCCCCACAAGAATCCATCCATACATTATCCCTCGAATTATCGGAAAGATTATGAATGGAAATTACACTACTGTGACTCTCCATGCCAAATAGAATGCCACAAAATAACTGTCTACGAACGTAGATATATTCATGACGAAGTTCATGGGTATCTGAGGATGGACAATGTTAGCATCACAATTAGAAAACTGAACTAAGACTCTGAGCATTAATAAAGTATATGTGAGGATCGCCTAAATTAAATTTGAATGATAAACAATGTATATCTTCAATAAAATATTGAAGGTTTAAAAGTAATGAGGCGTAAACAAAGCACACATTGTATTTTGCAATATGAGTTTAATAAAAAGAAAAGATTGTGGATATGAATACTTGAGATTCATATCTGAAAATATAATAAATAATTAAAAAGAATATAAAGAGAAAATATATTAGAAAAATGAAAATAAAATACTTAGACATTTAAACTGTAAATTAGAAAAAATAAATTATTAAATATTAAAAATAACAATAATAATTAAAAAAAAAACATAAATTTATTGAAAAATGCTCTAGTTATTTTACTAACCACAAAATGTCATCAACAAGTTATATTTTTAACCGAAAATTTGATTTATATTTTATGTTACAGTTACATAATTCCAAAAAGTGAAAAAAAACAAACTATTTCATCAAATACACAATTCCCAAAAGTAAAAAACAAAAAAAAACAAACTATTCCATCAAATCGAAGACACTTTTTATCACTGGTCGAAGCTACATGTATCAATGAGATGGACATTTACAAGTTGACGTCACAAGTGGCATAATATTTTCTTTGTATTTCCAATGATATACAATAGAGCTTTCAAGAGAACTTTCGCGTGATAGTCAATGTTGCATACGAAGATCTTAAGACCTAAAACACAAACCGACATGTCAAATGAACTATGTTGTGGTGGGATTCGAGATTCAGACATATACATACATGAACTTAGATTTGCTAGAGTTGAAACATCAGTTGCGACTCATTGGATTTGTACTAATGATTGGTTGATTTGCTGACCAAGAGTTTGAGCAATCTCGACATTCTGATCCGCACTTCAACCTCCTTCAGTGATTTTTTTCTTCCCACCTCTCTAGAAAAACAAAATGATTCCAGCATCAACAATCAAGGTTGAAAGGCTAAAAAAAAATGTTAGCTAGGAGAGAGATTTAAATTAACTATACCAACATGGTTTAAATCTAGATTTCTACAATGAGATAGGGTAATTAATATGATACCTTTTCACTGAAAACGTCATCTATAACGAGAGTATCATTAGTAACGCTGGTAACCACTTCTAATATGGTGGTGCCTTGGGTGTCAAATAATCCCTCATCCTGCTGCAGTACGGCTTTCAAATATTTCAAACGGATCTGAGACACCTGCCTCTAGCCAGTCCTCGCTCAACAAAATGCCTCTG
The DNA here is from genome assembly GCA_034641835.2 of Pinus albicaulis. Lineage (NCBI taxonomy): Eukaryota > Viridiplantae > Streptophyta > Pinopsida > Pinales > Pinaceae > Pinus > Pinus albicaulis. The sequence continues at coordinate 827,789,103 of CM076571.1, forward strand.
ATCAGAAAAACGGAAGCAAAGCATTAATCATAGGTATAAATATCATAAAAAAACCCTTCTCATAAACATTGTAACGTGTGAAAGGAGGAGTAAGATGATATACCAAGTTAAAAAAGAAGCGAAAAAGACACCAATCGGTAAATACAACAGACGTAAAGTATACTGAAAAATTAACCAACATCGAGACATTAATCAATATGCGAGATGGGTATTGCGCCAAGTTTTGTTGTGGAAAGGAAATTATTATTACTGTGTCTCTAGTGAATTTCCTATTGATTTTAGCAAACCTCTTAATACAAGATTTGTGAGAGTCCCGGTAAGTCCATCCGCAATAGTTATGACAATACCCAATGAGACAAGGAAGAGTTCGGATAAATTAGTATATTTAAAAAGCTTGAACATTGAGATATCTGTATCGTTTGGACGAACAGTCGTGCTGTCAGTGTTGCTTTCCTCGAGAGCATACGGTTTAGCCAAATCTACTATCAATTTCGGCCTCGTTTCTTCTCGTTCTTCAAACCTGATGGATATCATAGCATAGATATAAAGTAACAATGGAGATGAATATCAGTATAAGAGTGTGAATATATATTTCTTAAAAAAGCAAACATTTGGAATTTTTACATATGAAGGGAAATAGTGGGACTTCATTTTCAATTTTTAAGTTTGTCTTAAATGGTCAATTTTTGCTTGATTTTACATTAAATTGCTCATTTTTACTTTCATTACTAATTTTATCTTCAATTACTAATTGTTAATCTTTATATTCATTTATTTACTTATCAGTTTTGGAAATTATATGGGATAATTATGTGTTTCAAACAACACCAAAAGGTAAAAACCAATTACTAATAGTTAATTTTTATATTTATTTACTAATTTAATAATTTTGCAAATTATTTGGGATACTTATGTGTATCAAACAATACCAAAAGGTGAGAATAAAATCATTAACAACAATATTTATTTCATAGTGACTCACTTGTTAGTAATACACAATGTGGGGTTCCTAAAAAAAAATAGGAACTTGAAATTATTAAATTATCTATATACAAAATCACATAGTGGAACTGCCATTTCCTTTTTTTTGTGGCCACCATAATATTTAATCCATTTTTTTTATGTCAGTTTATTTGTTTTTGACATTGACATATAGAAATTGGTATAATGTTCTTCATTTTAATACATTATTGATGAGAAGAATTTCAACATTCCTATGCTTATTCAAATGTGTATATTTTAATCCATACAATACTTATTGAAATTGCAAAATAGATGTTTCTTTCCTCTAAACTCAAAGCCTACATGTATGGGACTTTAGGAGATGTGTAATTCATTTATACTTCGAGTGTCTAAGATATTGACTTAGCATAACCCATAATCTTTATGACTTTAGATTGGATTTATATCATTTTCCTCACTAACTAAAACACTAACAATCCTTGTTTACATATTTGAACTATAAAGGAAATTTTTTCTATAAAACTAGTAGTGGAAAAGATGGATTCCTTTGAAAAAAAGTATTCTTCCAAAGGACGGTAGAAATCCTCTATAAAAATTCTTTTCAAACTGCAATATATGTATGGTGTATGGAATTGGATGAATTAAAAGGATGACTACTCCAAGAAAGATATCTTCAGATATGCAATACTTTAAAAAACTATCACGACCACTACAAAACTCTATATTTCCTATGTTTCAAGATGCAAGAAGGATTGATTTCATTCCCTAATAGTCTTGAATGACAATTAAAGTAGTGTAAATTCACAATATTTTATGCTGTAACAATTGTTTTTAGTAGAATCAAGGCATTAGTGGAGTTGCATTCTATCATCATCAAGAGAGTCCCCAAGATATATGACTAGTTTGTCTATAAAAAATTTCTCTTGGCATGCCATCCTTGAGATTATAGTTGTGAATTGCATAAAAATTTCAAATCAAATAATGATTGAAGAATGGTTTTTCCAAAATCTCTTGATGAGGGCATTTATTTCCTCTTATTTCAATTTTCTCAAGCATCATGTTAAATATTCATTCTTTAATTACCTTTGGTTAAACAACGTGTCAACAAATTATTTTGTTTGTTTGTTCGAAATAAGAATGATTGGTTTGGTGGTTTAAGAAACACTCAAATAGTTTATCTCGATGCAACTTAGCTTGAAAAAATATTTTTGTTGAAGGAAAGCTATATACATTCCTAAAAAAAATTAAAATTAATTTCACGTAAAGATTAAACACAAACCTAGCACTATTATATTCCTATTCTACTAAATTTATTTGACTTTAGATTGATGTGGGATGATATCATATTGACATCATTACAACTGAATACACGTCTCTCAAATTTATATAAATATATTAGAGGAAGGTTCAACCAGCCATTCTTCCAAGACTATACTCTCAAGGAGGTATATCAAGTGGAAGGATTATCTATCCTTTTCTCAAATTTGGTATTTTGGATTTATTCATGTAGATGAAAGATTGATTGACCATTCCCCCGAGGTAGTGTGATCAAGGATGTGTGTCACTTGCAAGTGATGACTCACACTTCCTCTTTGATAGTATTTTATTAATGAATGTGAGAAAGAGGAATGGTTCATTTACCCTTCCTCAAAAATTTTATTCACCTCACATGTCATATACAAGAAGCATCAGACAACGCTTCCTTCATGATAATATGAATAAGGAGGCATATCACTTAAAATATTTGGTTCACCCTTCCTCCCCAATAGTAACCCCAAATAATATAGACATAGAGAAATATTCCAAGTAAGGGTTAGGTAACCTATCATCTATAACAATACTCTCAAGGAGGAAAATCAATTGGAAGCATTAATGAAGCCTTCATCAAATATGATATTTTGAAATTATTCATGCATAGGAAGGGTTGATTACATGGAAAATTTTAGCGGCTAATATTCATAGGTGGGCTAATGTTCCATGTTTTTTCCAAAAAAATGATTCGCCAATTTCCATTTTTTCCAAAAATGATTCATCCAAATTTTATAGTATACAATTATTTTACCTTAGAAATCGCCAAAATTTTATACATATCAATATAAAATAATTTTAAGCCTAAATACTTTTAAGTAAATATCACCAAATATTTTATAATTTTCATATTAGAATCTAGTAAGATTCACCAAGGTTTCTAAATTTTAAGATACATTTCCATCCTTAAAACTTTCCCTGGTTGATTAGCACTTCCTCTAGGGTAATATTATTCACATAAAGGGATGTTCTATTGAAACATTGAAGGTCCATTTAACCCTTCCACCAAGGTAGTATTCTATTGAAAAATATGAGAAAGGGGAACTGTTGGCTAACCTTTTTGAAAATATGGTATTTTTCTCTTTCATAATCTAGAGGAAGAATCAACTAAACATTCCTCTATTATAGTATGACTAAGGATATGGATCACTTATAAATGTCAACCAACCCTTCCACCATGATAATGAACCTAAAATATAATTTTCATATTAGAATCTAGTAAGATTCGCCAAGGTTTCTAAAATTTAAGATACATTTCCATCCTTAAAATTTTCCCTGGTTGATTAGCACTTCCTCTAGGGTAATATTATTCACATAAAGGAACCATCTATTGAAACATTGAAGGTTCATTTAACCCTTCCACCAAGGTAGTATTTTATTGAAAAATATGAGAAAGGGGAACTATTGGCTAACCCTTTCAAAAATATGGTATTTTTCTCTTTCATAATCTAGAGGAAGAATCAAACAAACATTTATCTATTATAGTATGACTAAGGATATGGATCACTTATAAATGTTAACCAACCCTTCCACCATGATAATGACCTAAAATATTATAATCCTTTAGAAATATTCCAAGGAAGGGCTGGTTGACCCTTACTCTAGGGAAATACTCTCAAATAGGAAAAGCAAGTGGAAGGGAAAACTAATGATGTTGACTTAGAAGGGTTGGTATATACACTTCCTCCATGTTAATGACCTAAAATATTATAATATTAGAGGAATATTCTATGTTAGCATTGGTCCTCCTCTCATATAGGATACTAATCTCAAGGGTGTAGGTGAATAGGAAAGGTCATCCAACCATTGCTCAAATATTCAATGTTACTCATGATTGATGTAAATATAGAGTCAATTTACCCTTCACCTAAGATAGTATGATCAATGAGGTGGATAACATGGAAGCGTTGACCAACCCATCTTCCAAGGTAACATTATCAAGGAGATAGAAAAGTTATAAGGGTTAGTTCATCCCTCCTCCAGAATGGTCTTTATGTGATGATCTGCATAAGGAAGGGTCTACCAAACCTTTCTCCGGGATATTATTATTGTGGAGGTGAATCACATAAAAATTATTGTAATACATCCTCTAGGATAGTTCTCGCAATGCCTAAAATGAAGAGGAATGGTCAACTAACCCTTCCTCAAACATGGAACTTTGTTCGTGATTCATGTAGAGGAAGGATCAACCAACTTTCCCTCCATAATAGTACAATCAATGAGGTGGATCACATGGAAGGATCAATTGAACATTCTTTAAGGATAATATTCTTAGGATGTGGAGAAAGTCTAATTATTATCTTACCCTTCCTCTAATGTTATTTTTGGGTGAGAATTAGTATTTGGTATTTTTTATTTTAGTGAGATTCTTTGATGAGATTGGTTAGTTTTGGAGATAACGCATTGAGGAAGTTCAAGGAATGGAGACACATGGTAGTGATATATGGTTTATATGTGGCCCTAGTGTTAGTACTAGGATGTTACATGGAGTGCAACATGGTGGAGAAGGGGGCAATTGTGTGTCACATGAGTTGCATTGAAAAAATGGGAAATAAATCAATCAAGTGTGAAAACATTTGGTTCTTGAACCCAATGATGAATGGAAAAGGGTTTTAGTAAATATTTTGAATTTTACCTCCAAGATTGTGGATTTTACCCATTGATTAGTCCATTCGGAGAATCATTACCCCTAGCTTATGGAAAACACCAATGAGAAATTGTGATGGATAAGCATGATACCATATTGATGGGAAGGATGATGCTCATTGATGATTTGAATAGAGGCTGCATGGAAGAAGTAGAAAACAACACATGGAACGAAAATAGGTGTCATGTAATGATATAGTAGTACCATACGGAAAGTAAGATGGTCACCATATGAAAAATTGGACTTTGCCAAGGAGTAAAAAATTCATTCAAGTGTTAGGATACCTTGATTTTAGACCCAATGTAATCTTTAAAATTTATTTTTTTCTATGGGTTTAAAGTAGAGAAAGGCATAAAATAAGTTCCATAAAAACTTCCCTTCAATGAATATTTTGCCTCCATCCATTGGTAAGTGTCTATAGTTGGACCTGAAGAGATGGTGAAATCAACCATAAGGAAAGGTCAATTAAAATAGTCAATATCTAGTGACATCTACATGATGTCATACAATTGAAAAATTCAATCATGTGGAAGTGAATATAGTCATATCCCCCTCGAGGAATCTTTTCTCGTAGGTGTTTTCCAAGCCAACCATAGAAACCAATGGGCGATTTTGATGGGCATGACATTAAGGTGATGTGAGCCCAATAAGAATCATATGGAGGGAAAGGATATGGTTGATTTAATAAGCCAACAACTATTGGAAAGGGCCCATTGGGTAAGGTCATTAAGGAATATTTCCCCCAACTGCTAGGAGGCTCGAGGAGAATTTTTTATGATGGAAACCAGTAGGTTAAGGTACTAGTCATCGAGACATGATTTCACACTGTCGCCTAAAAATTTTGGCTAATAAAAGAAATAGACGTTGAGGATAAATTTTTTATTGTGGGGATGGATTATGGCTCTATCAAGGCCATGGTCATTGAATTTTAAGATCTCACACTAAAATTATAGTGCTATGGTGGTTGAGGAATGCACTAGCACATAATATATTTCGGTGAAGGAAGGAATGATGGCTAAGTGAAGGGTCATGAAAGTGTAGAATGACAACATGGTAATATGGAAGGATAATGATGTGTATGAAGATGGAAGAAATCTCAGTGACACTTGAGAAAATTAATATGGCCCTTCTAACCTCTGCACAAGAAAACAAGGAGACCATTAAATGTAATGGAATGGTATCAAATATCGAAAATTATGTGCCCCATTTCATGAGGAAACTAGGTGTGTGATAGAGGAATCTAGAAGTGGAGGGGATCGGGGGAAGGTGACCCAAGGGTAATTATATTATGAGGAATTAGTGGTAGAGGGGGGTATATTTATTGTTCAACAAATTGTGTGTGTTTTATATTTCTTTAAATCATGAACATGTTTTGTATTTCTTTAAATCACACAAGCGATTTTAAAGAATAATTTTTTTTACTGGAGATATAAATGAGGGAAATTTGAATTTTAATGTAACATGAACATGTTTCATGACACCTAAACCATTCCTCATCATAAATTTATGTGTCACCTCTAATCCATTTAGGTTTCTTCCCTAGAATTAACTTTGGTGAAAACAAACCTAGATGTTAGAGCCTAGCTAGCTAAGCTAGCACTCTAAATAGTTAGTGCTTTTATTTAGAATCAACACTACTAGCTAACTTGAGCTAGCCATCTATCTTGAAACTCGTATGATACCAAAAGGTGTTCCTTATTGAATGAGAATGCACTAGATCAATATGCATTGAACCTTGCACTGGGATATGTGCTAGTGTTTAGGTGTATCCTTCTCGGAGAGATCCTTTTATCTTCCCAAATATCTCTCTCTCTCTCTCTCTCTCTCTCTCTCTCTCTCTCTCTCTCTACACATGTCTATATTCTCCTACCCATCCTCTTCCCCTCATTCCCCTTTTATTTTCCTCGCACTGTCTCCATCTCTCCATCACTATCGCTTCCCCCCTTTCTCTCTCCACCCATCCTTGTCTCTTTCCATCGAACTCCTTCCCTATATTCCTCCCTCCATATCACACCCTCTCCCTCACTCTGTTTGTCCATCCCTTTCATTCACTCTCTCTCTTCCTACCTATATGTCTCTCTCCTCCCAATTTCTCTCTCAAAACCCCTCTCTTGCTATATCTAATATATATTATACAATAAATAATATACAAATGTATTATCAAACCAATAAAATGTATAAAATTAATAACAATAAAATTTTTAAAAATACATACATACATATATGTAGTGAAATTATAAAATATATACCAAGTATAATACATAAATGAAAACCATACTATAACATGTGCAATACTATTGGATTCTCAATGTGATGAGCCCATAAAACACTATCATTATATTGAAGCAAAATTTAATGACATATGTACATATTATAGCTCTATCAAACTATGTGTCTCCATGAAGCTCCATAGCACAATGTAGATAAGTAATTTAATTAAGGGTTTTATTTAGCCCTAGATGGACCTTTTAAAAGCATGATGGAGGGCTTTAAAAATACCCTCATAGAGCTACATTTTCAACCTTTGGAACATAATTTCTTCCAAAAAAGAGTAACCCACCTCTATCGATTCACCCTTGAATTTTAAATGACAATAATATAAAAAATATTTATCTCAATAATAATTATGTATTATGGTTTTGGGTATTTATTTTCTCATGAGAATAGTATAAAAAGTAAATAATTGAAATAAAATGTTTGGATAACAATTACTTTGAATTTGTTTTATTTATGGTGTAAACTTAGATAAATGAATTCTAGTTTTACATATAAATATGGCAAACAAATAAAACATATAAATATTTGTGAGTTTAGTTCTAATTTATATATCTATAAAATAAATATTTGTAATTTTTTTATATTTATGGTGGCAATTAACATAAATAAATTCATTTGTACATGTCAACATGGCAAACTCAAAGTTAGCTGCGCTACTTTATAGATTTTTCCAATATAGTATACACCACTTTTTTAAATATATGGTTATATACTCCACTTCCAATAAAATCAATAAAAATTTATTCCACTTTATTAACACCACAAAGTAAAAATAGTGATAACTTATTATTAGATATGGTAATATACTTCATTTTTAATATAATATATAAACATTTACACCATATTAACACTACTTAACACACTTAGTGATAACTTATGTTAATAAAAAAAGTTTTTTCAGTTTGGTACAGAGCACTGTACTAACCCTGAATTCTAGAGCATGAAAGTTTGCGTTACTCTTGATGGCTTAATTTCGTTGAAATTAATATCTCCGGTTTATGATACATTAATTTCCACCCATCATTCTTACAGAAAGAAGACTGATATATTTAATATATATACCTCCAAATTGCGTTGGGATAAACATAAATTAATTCCATTTTGACCTTTAGGCCTGTGCTATTTTCAAACCCGATTGTTTAAATGCTTTTCCATGTGACAGCCCATTGCTCTATTGAAGTTTAACTCTAGCTTTGATTTTTTGGAATGTTGGAATCTCTTAAATCCCACAAATTTGAAATTCGAATATTTTACTTTTGAATAGTAATTCATAATATAGCCATAATCAATAGAACGCTTATTCCAGTTTCTTCGGCTGGTAACAAACATATCCTATTTCTTTGTAGATTTCCTAATAAAATTGGTTTGATTTTTTTTGGATGGTCGAAATTATAACTTTTGATTGTTTAAATTGAAAATTAAACCTGTTTCAACGAGACAGGGGCTTAAAATCCATTTACTATCATTTCAGAATCATGAGTTTTTGTCATCAAAATTCTGTCAAATTATTCGTGAGTTTTTGTCATCAAAATTCTGTCAAATTATTTAAAAAGCGAGGCTCCCTACACAAATAAACGGCTCTCTCTTTCTATCCTTTAACCAACCTAGAGAGAGTCAAGGTCATGAATTTATAATTTTGCTCAGCTTTATTGTTCTTTTCATTGCTAATCTGTGAGATTATTCCACCAAAACTCATCAAGAGTATATCTGAGTATATCTCAACATCCTTGCATTCTCAACCATTATTATTAACAGTGTTAGGCAGGTGTAATAAACTTAGCAAAAGTTTATTATGAATTTGAGTGGGCTGCTAACCAGTGTAATTAATTGATTTCTAACGAGGTGACTGAGCGTGATAATTACTTCTAACAGTTTTGTAAATACAACTTGCAAAATAGAACTTGGACCAAGACTCTGATATCATGTTGTGTTTTCAATTACACCAAAACAAACAACTTTGATAACCTTTCAAATCTTTACCATTAAGACAACCTTAATAAACTTCCAAATCTTTACCATTGAAACCATTAACTCCACCTTCCCATAATAGCTGTTACTACACTTGATTAATTAGCAATAAAGTAAGTGTGACCATTACTTCAACAAAGTGTAAAGTCAGTCTGTATCTTCCATTGCTTTATGGATTAACGGACATAATTATGCGTATATTCGCTGTGCAATACTTCCTCTCTACAGCTACTTCGATTCTCTTCATTTTTCATCATACATTGAACTCTCAATTGCTGTACGTTTTCTCTTACGTTGCGTCACATTTCCATATGTTTTTTTTTTTTTTTTCATTAGGTAATAATCCTTCTGGTGTTGATTCCGGACATAATTGCAGCTGTGTGACAACCTCTGCGATGCTTTGTTAGGCTAAAGTAGGTAGACCTGAGTAGCCTTTTCCACGCCACTGAAGCCCACGTTGATTGGAGTTCTGGTTAGTCTGCTTGACCAGTGGACCGAACTAATAACTGTGAAGACCACCAACTCATTATAATTAATATTGAAGTAAAGATTGGATGGGATGATGGAGATTTAGAGAGTAAAAAAAAATAAATTGAAGTAAAGATTCAATGAGCTGTCGGAGATTTAGAATGGGAAAAAATATAAAATATTCGTACATCAAAGATATGTGAGGCAATCATAATTCGTATAAAACACTTCCACTAAATATTATTTTCCCTATATGTTATAGTGGAGAAATTTTGTTTTATTATCCCTGTAAGCCCTACTATCAATGTTTGCTGTTTGTCGATTTGTTCAGATAAATTTATGAAGGAAAAATTTAAAGTGCTTTATGTGACAATGATGTTTGGTGCCTTGATTTGTAATATCTAAAATAAAACCTTCGCAAATTAACGAAATCGATGGACAATAAATTGTACATTTGGAAAAGAAAAAAAAATTGTGAAAAGGCAATGGCAAATGTATGACATTTAAAAAACGAAGTGAACGCTAAATCAATGAAATGTCATTATTGACGTAGCATTTTATATTTTGTTTTTAATTTTCTGTATTTTTTTTAAAAACAAAATGATAAAATGATATTCATTTTTTATTTTTAACGAAATATGAAAAGAACAAAAAATAATAATATAGCAATCTATTTTTTAAGTCACTTATTTATATAGATTTAAAAGAAAAATAATAAAATGACAATTTCTTTTCATCAACAAAATCTAAAAGTCATTTTATGTAAAATGAATAACGAAAAGACATAAACAATATTTTTAAACCATGCCTTGGTTACTCGGTAACGTAGCCGTAGTGAATGGTGCGAGGAGATGCCAATGACCCTACTGACCTTGCTTATTTATAAACTGGGACATGCCCCCATTTCCCTTCACTCTCTTTATCGCCTATTTAGATGTTAGCATTCCTGTTTGTTCCTATTAACTATGGAAAAAATAATAGTAAGTCAATGAAATAACATTATCGAAATAGTTTCTTAGTTTTAATTTTTTTCTTATTTTTCCTTATGAACATTTCAATTCCATTTATTTTTATTTTTCAAAATTTTTTTGAATTATTTAATGAACAATATAATATTATATAAATATCAGATTTAATTAATATAACAACATTCCATGACAACATAAAATTAAAACATATAGACACTAGATATAAGTGGAAACACATAAAGGGGAAAACTATGAATTGTGTCATTATTGTGATGCAAAGGGAAGCTCTCACTTCCTCTGTTACATTAAATTTTGGAAGTTGCAACCTCTCTTTTATTATGCAAGCTGCAACTCGTTAGGAAGGTCCTACTCCCACTTAAATAAATGTCTTGCATGCTACAACCCACATGAGGCTCCTTCCTCAACAAGCTCCATCGTGTTTTTTTCAAGCTACAAATTGAAAAGAGACTTTCGTGTTTTTTTTCAAGCTACAAATTGAAAAGAGACTTCAATCCTTGATACATAAAGGAAACATTGTGATGGTTGAACTCGAAAATAATTCTGAATACCTCCATCTCTATTTTAACTTTTTCGTATGTTTCACACCTGCTCTTTCTACCTTTGTTTCTTTGTGCTAGGTAACTCACAAAAATAAACTTAACTCTTCCATATACACTCTAACATTTCAACCTTCCAAAATCACTTATTTTATAAACAAAGTTTGTTGGTTGTTAGTATTACACACAAGAATATGAAATGAACAATCTTGCCTCTTTGAATTCTAATACTATCTCTTCTTTTCCAAACTCATTTAGCTTTTGAATATTAAAAATACATAAGAAAAATTTCAAAATATTCAATTAATATGTATTAATATAAGCCCTTACTCAATGCACAAATCAACCTTCAAATATGCGACATAACATTTGTTGTTGCCATTTCCTTCAAACTAAACATTTTCCATTGCTCTGCATCACAACTTTTTCATTCATATTTAACAACATCTCTTCATGAAAATTATTTAAACCGTCATATGCACACAATTGTGCTCACACCAAAACATAAGTAGTCAACCTCTAATCAAGTAACATCACAACATATGCAGGTATCCTTGAACAAGAAGCAACATATACTTACTCAACTCCTTCACCTTTGATCAACAACATCTACTCAAAAATAAACACAAGAGCTCCTTTGCAACATATTTTGCTTCTTTGCATCAACTAACATCCTTTTTCATCAATGATAAGAATGCCAAAATCCTCCTCCTTTGGCATTGATGTAAACACTATGACCATCCCTTTTTTTTGACTTAAGAAGAATTTATTCTCACGTTTTCTTATCTCTCCCATTCGCACTAGTGGAAATACTGTGATCTTCGCCTCCCCTCCCGCTCCCCCTCCTCCTCCCTCTCCCTCTCCCTCTCCCTCTCCCTCTCCCTCTCCCTTTCTTTTTTTTTTTGTTTTTTTGTCCTAGGAAGCACTTCTTCTCACTTTTTATTATCTCCCCCTTTTACGTCATTGAGAAAGGGGTTGGAAACGTAATAAAACTCCCTGATTATGTAAAGCCAGTAAATTTCAGATCTACTATTAATTGCTCTAATTTTACATTTTCTTGTTATTCCAAATCAATTCTCTATAATAGTCAGATTATACTCAAGTCTATTGCAGATCACTTCGGTGATTCCATATCCATTTCTCTATGACTCGGTTTAGTCTATACTCGTTGCAATTTCCAGTCAAATCGAGCATCGTAGTTTTCGGTGATTCCTTATCAATTTTTTTGTGACTCAGTTTAGTCTATACTCACTGAAATTTCAAGTCAAATTGAGGATGATATTTGGTCCATATAAGTGACTTTTTTTTCTTGTTAGAAATATAAATAAAACATCTCCACTATATGAATTATTTTTCTTGTTACAAATAAAAATAAAAAATATCCACTATATGTAAATCAATGAGTGGAAATACTATTAGTCCAATAAATATAGAAGCTACGTTAGTGTAACAGCCATTAAAAAAAAATTACTTTACATCGAAGGTTAATCTCTAAACCAAATATTAAATCACAAAACTTAATCAACTTTATAATATTTCTAATCCCAAGGTAAGAGAACAAAACTCATCTTATCATTATAATTTTGGTAATTCATACGACTATACTTCTTTAGTATTTGTCACGATAAATTACTTATTAAATTCATAAGGTATATATATATATATATATATATATATATATATATATATATATATATATATTTTGTTAACACACTCTGGCTCTGTCATATCGATTCCACTATTCATAGCACTCGGAAAATGTCACCTAAAAACTTCTGTCAATTGATATATATATATATATATATATATATATATATATATATATATATATATAAAACAAACTTTGGCTCTTTCATACCGATTCCACCATTCATAGCAAATAGAAAATGGCGTCTAAAAATTTCTGCCAATCAAGGACTCATTACCATAGACTGGCTAATTAATTGCAATACGTACCGGCGTTTTAATGGTCTGGTATAAGTGAAAGATTTCACGGGATATAGCGCGCTTTACAATGTACTTGCTCTTTAATTCTCACCCTTAATCTTGGAAGATCTACGGATGGCGTTTTGAGCAGGAATAGTGCTGGTAACTTCGCTAGCCCTGAGGGTTTCTGCCTTTTGTCAATGTTTTGGTGTTGGTTCCATCACAACTCCTCAAAGTATGTTGCTCCCAATGCAACTTTGAAGCTCCTCATCTATGTTATCCATGTTCTTTAGTTGATTTCCGCTATACCGACATTCATGATTCAGAGGTTACAACATGGCCAGGAGGGTCTACGCTTCGTTCTCTGTGATACACTCCACTGCAATATTTCATTGCCTTCATGCATTTTTCGCGCACACTTAACCAATCTCTATTTCCATGCTTGCTCTACTACAAATTAATTTTTTCTTTTCTTTTATAGTGGTTTGGCTTCTTGGTGGAAATCCTGTGCCTAACCTCTCTTTATCTTTTTGCTACTAAATTTTTCCCGGTAACCAAAATTACAGCTCCAGAACTTCTTACGCAGGTTAGTTACCTCACTTAATTGTTTTATAATCGATGAGATTTTTTGCAATGCTTGTTGTTTAATGACAATAACCTTACTCATATGTTTTTCTCATCATATTGGTAACATGTTAGTTTTTTCCTTTACGAACCTATTAAGCTTAAGCCACTTCTTTTAGCTAAAAAGGAATTTCTAGGCTTCAAAGAAATGCAGCTAACAAGAATACTTTCTCCAGGTACCTCAAAGTAGCTCAGCGCTCTAGTTATCATAATTGTCTTGAGGCTCCCCTAAATTCCCGAAGTGTTATTATCTTTTTTTTTATTAGCCAAACAAGGCTTTGTTTATAGATTCAGAAAAGCTTGGCCGGAATGCTCTAATTGGTTTCTCCTCTGTATAATGTATAGTATTTTTGTTATATTTGGAACAATGTCTGACATGTTCCTATGGATTGGCTTTCTCTTTTATCAACTTTCAGTATATGCCTTACTGGCTTGACCTGTAGAAATTGTTGATTGTAAAAGAAAAAAGTCTACACTTTCTTGCCTCTGCTATCTATTCTTTTAATACTATGAGAAATATATTAGTTTTTGTACGGAGCATTTTAAAGAAAACAATATATGGATTTTCTTTCTTATATCATTCATGTCTTTCTAGAAATTCTTGTGAGAGGTTAGGTATGGTTAAAAGTTTGACCTTCGGGTCCAATCTAAGTTTTTTTTATGGGTTAATCTATTTCATGTGTAACCACCTTTATTCTTTTCCACTCAAAGTTCATGATAGATAAATAGGAATTGTTTTACACAAGTTTATTCTTATTACAGATATTTTGGATACTGTATTAATGTTCTTATGTCTATTTTCTTCTATGAAAGAACTTAGAATAGGCAGTGTCCGGACCACCTTTTAACTCTATCTATGTATAGCAAGAATTTAGAGAGGCGACTGATCTTGGGCTGGGATTCCACCCGTGCTCCTGATCGATAACCTTCTCTGCTTCCTAAGCTTTTCTTTTTTTTCTTTATAAAACTCTATTACAACATTACATGTATTCTACTTCTTTTATTGTTTATAGCTCCTGTATATCCATATTGGATAATTTTATGATTAAGAGTAATCCAAGGGTTCTGGTTACTTATACTCCATTAACCATTGCAATGTTTCTTACAGTTCAGTTTATTTACTGATTTAACCTGTAAAAGTACACACTGTAATTTATATAAAATTAATTGGAAATTTTGCTTAGTACTCTTATATTTTCTTTCTCACAGCCCCTGTATCATGCTCTTTAAATAAATACAGTCTACTAGGGTTTTCTAAAACATACAGTCATTTTATTTGATATAAGTTTCAACATTTTAAATAATTCCGTAAAATAATTGCAAGCTTGAAATTAATTAACTCAGAAACTAATATTAGTTCTTCAAGCTGATAATCATGTAATTAACAACATTCATTTCTAGTAAATGAAATAGTTTCTCTCATATTAATAACAACATCCATTCCTATAACTAAACCAGTAACTGTACTTACTTAGATTTAAGGTACTAAACTACTTAATTCCTATGAGCATACACATATTAATTATCTGTTTAGCTAGTAAATTTGTGGTCCTCCCAGCCATCAATAGAGGTGATTACCTCCTCCTCTTGCCCCTGAGTCTAATCTAGGATGGTATGAATAAATAGTGGAAATTTCTGCTACGACCTTAGGATGCCTAGTCCAGTCCGTGCCAGAAATTATTTTCAGGATTGCTAAGTGTTCTCCATTGGTCTCTACCAACTCTAAAAAATACACACTCTTCCTTCTTCTTAGAACAAAACTCCTACTCCTCACTAGGATCAGTCTCTTATCCCTAGAGGAGCAGGTAACTGTTTCCAACTGTCTCCAACCACTTTCCAGTCTTTGGAAACATTTACCATCAGATTTTAGTTTTATGAATTCTCTTAACTGATTTATTATTCATAAGTAATTACTAGTGAAATTAAATTTTCAAACAAACAATAATAATTCCAAATCTTTTCCTGAAACAATAATAAAAATTGTCTTTTAACTAGTTCATAACTAGTTATCTTAATGAAGCTGTCACAACTTCCCCCCTTGGAAGTAATACCATCCTCGGTGTATTTTTACTCTAGCTCTGAAAAGAGCTCTAGATAAGCTTCCCACACGAATCTTTCGTCCTGCCAAGTAGCGTCATCCTGGCCAAAGTGCTTCCATTGCACTTTAACCTGGGTGATGACTTGCTTTCAGAGCATGATTTCCCTTTGATCAAGTGTGTATCGCAGCTCGACCAGAAATTCGCCGTCCCGCTCTACCTACCAACAACAAAATTCCATGTCAAACTCTCATTAATTTTTTTTATCTCAACTTATGAATTTTCATTATATCGTATCCGAATATTTTTCCAATGTATTATGTGCTTCAAATCATGCACATAATGCTTCAATAAGGGCACATGAAATACATTGTGTACTTGTATGTGACTGGGTAAAGCTAGTCGATAGGCCAAAGGTCATACCCTTTTCAAAATTTGGAAAGGTCCACAGAAGTTGGGAGCCAACTTGGCACAAGAGGTCAACTACAAGGTACTCTCTTGGGTTTAATCCTTACATACACATGTCTCCTTCCTCGAATTCCTGATAAGACCTCTTTTTATCTGCGTAGATCTTTTGCCGATCTTGTGCAGCCTTCAGATTTTGTCTTATTTTATTTACTTATGATTCCATTTCAGTAAGCATCTTGGGTCCTATCATTAATTTATTCTTGGGGCTGCTCCAATTTATGGGTGTGTGACACTGCCTCCCATACAAAGCCTTAAAAGTGACTCATCTTCAGGGACTCCTGGTAACTGTTATTATAAGAAAATTCAACGAGATGCAAATAATCCTCCCATTTAGTTAATTGTTGCATAACATACATGCACAACATGTATTCCAAAAATTGGCTTACTCGTTCCGGTTGACCATCGGTTTGGGGATGATAAGTTGTACTAAAGTTTATTTGGGTCCCCAAACCTATAAACAGTGTCTTCCAGAATGTTTTAGTAAACTTAACATCCCTATCTGAGATAATTGTCTTTGGAATTCCATGCAGCCTGAAAATTTCCTTCATGAATATGTCTGCTATCTGTACAGTCTTGTAAGTAGACTGCAAAGGTATAAAATGTGTATATTTACTCAATATTTTGTCTTCTTGTTCACGGTAAACCTGTAATGAAGTCTAGAGAGATGGCCTCCCACTTCCATTCAGGTATCGATATGGGCTGCAATAATCCTGTGGGATGTTGATGCTCCACCTTTACCTCCTGACACTTCAAACATTTACTTAAATACTCAGCAATGATTTTATGCATACTAGGCCAAAAGTATACCTTTCCAATTATACTCAACATTTTCTGGTATCCCGGGTGACCTACATAATTGTTGCGATGGTACTCATTCATTATCAGCTCTTTTAGATCCACACGTTTAGGCACATATATTTTACCTCTAAAAATTAGCATATGATCTTCATTTATTCCATACTCAGATGTACTTCCTGGATTTCTGGTTTCTTCCATTTGTTTCCATAAAAATTGATACTCTGGATATTTTTGTGCTTCATCCCTAACTTTTTACAAAAATTTACTTTCCAGCTAATTATAATACATCTCATATATACAGTGTAGTTTTCTTCTTAAAGCATCAACTACCCGGTTTTCCTTACCTTTCACGTGCTGAAAATGCATGTCAAACTCGCTTAGAAAGGCGTTCCATATTGCATGTCTAGAGTTTAAATCAACTTGCTTGAAGTAACTTCTAAAGCTGTTATGATCTGTCTTTAACATAAAAAATTTACCCAGCAAGTAGTTTCTCCATACCCAAAGCGCATGTGCTACTGTTATTAATTCCAAATTATAGGTTGAATATCTTTTCTCGTGATCCTTTAACTTTATAGACTCATAGGCCAGGAAGGACAGAACTTCCCCAACACCTTCTTTACTTGCGTTTGTACAAACTTCAAATTATTTTGTTGGGGTCAGCTACTCTCAACACGGGTGCAGTGGTAAAAAGTTTTTTCATCTTTTCAAAACTATTTTGACACTCAACAGTCCATTTGAAAACTTTTCCTTTCCTCTGCAAGGAGGTAATGGAAAAAGAAATTTTGGAAAATCCTTCTATAAATATTCGATAGTACCCAACAAATCCCATAAAGGATCGAATGTCTGCCTCATTCTGGGGTACTCGCCATTCCATAATTGTATTGATCCTCTCAAGATCAATAACAATTCCTTCTGTTGAAATTACATGGCCCAAATATTGGATTTATGTTTTAAAGGAATCACATTTGCTAAACTTAGTGTACAAATGATGTTTCCTTAGCATTTCCAACACAATCCCCAAATTCTCTTTATGTTCTTCCTGGTTTTTAGAATATATTAAAATGTCATGTATAAATATGAGTACAAAATTATCCATGAAATGATGAAAGATCCCATGAATTAACCTCATAAAGGTTGTTGGTGCATCTGCTAACCCTAAGGGTAATACCACAAATTCATAATTATTGTACCTAGTATGGAATTTTTTCTTGAAAATGTCTTCATCCTTGATTCGAATCTAGTGATGTCCAGATCTTAAATCAGTTTTTGAAAACACTATGGCTCCCTTCACTTGATCAAATGGATCATCAATTTTGAGCAAAGGGTATTTATTATTAACTGTTGGCTTTTTAAGTTGTCTATAATCCATACACATATGCATGGTTCCATCTTTCTTTCTTACGAACAACACTGGTGCTCCCCAAGGGGACACAATTGGGCAAATGTAGCCCTTTTCCAATAGTTCTTGTAATTACTTTTTCAGCTCTCTTAGATTAGGCACACTCATTTTGTAAGGAGCCCTTGACATGGGAGAAGCTCCTAACATTAACTCTATGGTGAAGTCAATATGTCTCCTTGGTGGTAATCCAACAATATTTTCTGGAAAAGCATCCATAAAATCTTGCACCATAGGGATATTCTCCATCATAGGTGATTTTTCTTTGGAATCAGCATAACCTACTTGAATAGCATAAATCTAGCATCCCTTCCTTATAAATTTATTCATTTGGGATGCTGTAATTGGTCGTAGCTGTAATGGTTTCTTGACTCCCTAAATTTCCTTTCATGTTCCATCTTACATTCTATAGTAAATAATCTTTTCCTTGGAGTCCACTAAGGTCCAATGTTTTTCTAGCCAGTCCATGCCCATCAAAACATCATAGGACCCTAATGGCAGTATGTTTAGGTCTACTTGTAACTTATGTTTTGAAATTTCCAAAGTACAATTTGGAATTTTTGCCGTTTCTTTTAATTTTTCTCCAGAGGCTAGCTGTACCAACCACGAATTTTTAAATTTATGTTCTTTCAATTTACACAATTCCACTATTTTGGGACTAACATAACTTAGAAATGCACCTAGGTCTATCAAAATGGAAATAGATTGAGACAATAATTTACCTTCCTGCTCAATCATTTTCGGTTGATAATATGCTTGTCGATCCTCCAATGCCGCATTGATACGAGGGATGTTTTGTGCCACATCACCTATAGTAGAAGCTTCCTGCAAGTTTGCAACTGTGTCATTTCTTGCTCATTATGGAAAATTTTTGTAATAGTGTTCCTCAGCACATCCCCAACACTGTAGAGGTGGTTTGGTCACTTGCCCTTGCTCAAGCTTACTAGATGCTTCTGCAGGCTTTTCTTCTACTGGCCATCTGGTTCTCTGGTGATTTCTGCCAAACAATTTGCTAACAGAATTGCATGGAGAATTTGTAAAGTTACTAGTCTTGCCTCCTTTGAAGTTTGAGTCGTTTTTCTGTCCTTTCCTTGGCAGCCATATTTTTCCTACCTCTCCTTTAGCCTTGAACTGCTGATAGTACATTTGTGCCTTATGAATGACTTCATCCATGGTTCTGGGATTAAAAAATCCAATGCATCCATTCTTATGCATTGGAAAGTTGCTTAGAAATCTCTGCACCTTAGCCTTTTCCTCACAAAGATATGGAACATATAGTAACACAGAGGTGAACTTGGTGATTTATTCATCAATAGTCATATGTCCCAACCTCAAGTCATGGAATTATTTAGATTTTTCATCATAGAATCGTTTTTTCAAATACTTGTGCTTAAAGTATTGCTGGAACGATTCCCAAGTGACATCTTGTTCCTCTATGCTGCAAACATTCTTCACTTCATCCCACCACAGAGTGGACTTCTCCCTTAGCTGGTATATAACCAATCTAGCTCTCAAGTTTCTATTGTATTCATACACCTGAAAGTATTTATTCATATTTATCAACCATGCTTCCGCCACTTCCTCAGGTTCACCATCAAATGTTGGTGGTTTTATTTTTTGAAACTCCCCCTAAATTTCTATTTTTTGCTTTCTAACTTCTTGTAGATCTGACACATTGCCAGATTATTTTTCATTGTAATTTTTGTTCTTGCTTCGCTAGGATGGGCTTCTTTCCACTCTATTAGTGGTGTTGTGGCTTGTTTGTTGCCCATATTCTTCTTGCATGCCTCTGTCAGTACTAGGATTTTCTACTTCCTGGTTTTGTTTGTCTGATAGAATCTTTAATATATTTTCCTACTCTTGTAGTATTCATTCATTATCTCTTCGAGAACGAACCATTTCCTCTTGTATCTTCTATACCGTATTAAAAAACAAGCTAGTTTGGTGTTGTTGTTCTTCCAGCAGTCTACTAGTTTGTCGGTGTTGATTGACACATAACTGAACACACATTTCTGGGCTCATAATTGGTTGAGCTTGGGTCTCTCCAGTGTCTCGGGGGGTTCATTGTGTTTTTCCCCTTCTCATGTTATTTCCTGCTAAAATTTGTGCATCAGTTTTCACACAGCTTATCGTTAGTTGACCCTTAGGGTCCTAGCGTATGAACACTGTTGTGATACCACTTGTAAAATCCATTAATTTTTCTTTTACTTTACATCTAAGGCTAATCTCTAAACCAAATATTAAATCACAAAAATTAATCAAATTTTTAATATTTCTAATCCCAAGGTAAGAGAACAAGACTCATCTTATCATTATAATTTTGGTAATTCATACAACTATACTTCTTTAGTATTTGTCACGATAAGTTACTTATTAAACTAATAAGTTATGCATATAAGGTTATATATATATATATATATATATATATCGTTAACAAACTCTAGCTCTGTCATACCGATTCCACCGTTCATAGCACCCTGAAAATGCCATCCGGAAACTTGTGCCAATCGAGGACTCATTACCATAGACTGACTAATTAATTGCAATAGGTACCGAGTTTTTAATCTTTTGGTACGGATGTAAGATTTCATGGGATATGATACGATTTACAATGCACTTTCTCTTTAATTCTCACCGTTAATCTTGGAAGATCTATGGATGGTGTTTTGGGCAGGAATAGTGTTGGTAACTCCGTCAGCCCCAAGGGTTTTCGCTTTTTGTCAATGTTTTGGTGTCGGTTCCATCAAAACTCCCCAGAGTATGTTGCTCCCTCTGCAACACTAAAGCTCCATCTCAATGCAATCCATGTTCCTTACTTGATTTCCGCTATACCCACATTAATGATTCTGAGGTTGCAACATGGCCAGGAGGGTTTGTGCTTCATTCTCTTCCATACATTCCACTGTAACATGTCATTGCCTTCATGCATTTTTTGCGCACAGGTAACCAGTCTCTATTTCCATGCTTGCTCTTCTACAAATTCATGTTTTCTTTTCTTCTATAGTGGTTTGGTTTCTTGGTCGAAATCTTGTTCCTAACCTCTTTTTATCTTTTCACTACTAAGGTTTTCTGGGTAACCAAAATTATAGCTCCAGAGCTTATTACGCAAGTTAGTTACCTCACTTAATATGTTTTATAATCCATTATATTTTTCACAACTCTTGTTGTTTAATGACAATAACCCTACTCATATGGTTTTCTCATCGTATTGGGAAAAGGTTAGTTTTTTTTCTTTGCGGTCTTGCTAAGCTTAAGCCACTTCTTTTAGCTAAAAAGGAATATCTCAACTTCAAAGAAATGTGGCTAACACAACTACTTTCTCCAGGTACCTCAAAGTAGCTCACCGCTCCAATTATCATAATTGTCTCAGCACTCTCCTAAATTCGCAAAGTGTTATCATTTTTTTTTTATTATCCAAACTAGGCTTTAATTACATATTCAAAAAAACTTGGCCGAAATGCTCTAATTGGTTTCTCCTCTGTATAATGTATAAGATTTTTTTATATTGGGAATAATGTCCAGCAGGTTCCTCTGGACTGACTTCCTTTCTCTTTTATCAACTTTCAATATATGCCTTGCTGGCTTGACCTATAGAAACTGTTATGGTTTCAGTCCTATGACTTTCAACTTCCATCTAAGTTTGTAATACATATATAAAATAAGGCCTTTATAATTTTTCTGATTCTTCTAGCACTATAGTGTCATATGGACTATAAGATAAAGAAATCTATACTTTATTTCCTCCGTTATCTACTCTTTTAATAGTATGTTAAATATAATATTTTTTGTGTGCAGCATGTTAAAGAAAACAATATATGGATTTTGTTTCTTATATCATTCCTGCCATTTTGGAAATTCTTGTGACAGGTTAGGTATGGTTCAAAGTTCGACCTTTGGGTCCAATCTCTATTATTTTCTCTCTTTTATTCATTAACCTATTTCATGTGTAACCACCTTTGTTCTTTTCTGCTCAAAATTCATTATAGATAAATATGCATTGTTTTATAGAATTTTTATTCTTATTACAGAGCTTTTGGATACTGTAAAACTATTATTATTTCTATTTTCTTCTATGAAAGAACTCAGAATAGGCAGTGTCTGAACCACCTTTCAACTCTGTCTGTGTAGAGAAAAAATTTGGAGAGGCGACTGATCTTGGGTTGGGATTCCACCCGTGCCCTTGATTGACAACCTTCTTTGCTTACTAAGTTTTTTTTTTTTCTTTAATAAAACTCTATTACAACATTGCATGCATGCTACTACATTCACTGTTTATAGCTCCTATATAGCCATATTTGATACTTTTATGATTACGAGTAATCCAAGGGTTCTAGTAGATTATACTGCATTCACCATTGTAATGTTTCTTACAGTTCAATTTATTTACTGATTTAACTGGCTATTGTAAAATTACACACTGTAATTTATATAAAATTAATTGGAAATCCTTCTTAGTACTCTTAAATTTTCTTTCTGACAGCCCCTGATGTGTTCACTATAACTATAATATATCATCCTCTTTAAATATGTACAATCTGCTAGAGTTTTCTAAAACATATAGTCATTTTATTTGATATAAGTTTCAGCATTTTAAATAATTATGTAAAACAATTGCAAGTTTGACATTTAATAACTTAGAAACTAATATTAGTTCTTCAAGATAGTAATCATATAACAACATTCACTTCAATTAAATGAAATAGTTTCTCTCATATTAATAACAATATCTATTCCTGGTAACTAAAGCAGTAATTGTACTTACTTAGATTTAAGGTACAACAATACTTAATTCCTCTGAGCATACACATATTACTTATCTCTTTTTCTAGTAAATTTTTGGTCCTCCCAACTATCAAGAGAGGTGATTACATCCTCCTCTTTCCCCTGAGCTCGAGTCCTGGATCGTATGGGTTAATAGTGGAAATTTTTTATATGACCTCAGGACGCCTAGTCCAGTGCATGCCATAAATTATTTCAGGATTGCTGAGTGTTTTCTACTGGTCTCTACTAGCTCTGTAAAATACACACTCTTCCTTATTCTTAGAACATAACCCCTACTCCTCTCTAGGATTATTCCTTTATCCACGGAGGAGAAAGTAACTGTTTCCAACTGTCCCCAACCACTTTCCATTTTTTGGAAATATTTACCATCAGCTTTTACTTTTATGAATTCTCTTAACTAATTTATTATTCATAAGTAATTACTAGTAAAATTCACTTTTCAAAAAAATAATAATAATTCCAAATATTTTCTTCAAACAATAATAAAAAATGTCTTTTAACTAGTTAATAACTAGTTATCTTAATGAAGTTGTCATAATTAGGCATATTATTATGAACCAACCATTTTCCAAATTTTGTAGTTCATGTTGATGGCCATGATACACAATCCCAATAGCCAAGAAAGAACCATAATTCCAATTGAATTCTTGTGAGGACCCATCTTAAGTTCACTAATAAAATTCAATGATGAAATCAATGTAAATGGAGTTTTCATTATAAAACAATTGGTGAAAACATAATAAGATGCATAACACTGGAATAACCATAGAGAATAGAAACCGACAAGCTAGGGATAACAACAATGGACCGAGAGATAATATTAGGGAGCGACATCCTCATTTCCATATTGAAAAAACCCTGCATGATATATTGTCTAACATACGTTCATGTGATCAATGTGCTTTTCCTAGATGGTAGTAATTGAGCTAAAATTAGTTGTGTGACTCGTAATATTTGAACTTCGCTCCCCATCGACATTTCCAATTTCACTTGACATATAAGACATGCCTAAATTGTTACTTATGATGAATACGCCATTGGACCGAGTTTATTTTCAATTAGGGCATACCAAAAATAGACACATATATTGTTGAAATATTAATGCCACTACTTGCTAGGTGTTATCACATTTGATTAGGTGTCATCACATTTCATTATGTTGTCGGCTAGGCGTTATAGATAATTAATTTTACTTTATTTTAGTAGAGTTCTACTATAGTATTTATTATTGATGTTTTCAATGTAATCTATTCAGTTATTTTGAATATTGAGAAAAGAAATCACTTCTTCACGATTTCTTTCCCTTTTTTGGTCATGGTATTATAGCTTCAAGTTGCATCATCAGAGATTAAGAAGCGTCGCTCATTTGAAGAAACTAATTTTATGAGGGTGGTTCTTCAAAGAAGGAAAGTCAGAGATTTTTTATAAGGACCAAGAGGACGAAGCAATTGATTCCCTAGTCTCAAAGAGAAGGCAAACATAAGTTTAAAGTTTTTTTTCTTATTTGTTTTTTCAATGATCAACACACCCATCCATAGAGAGAAAGTGTTTTGACCTTCATAAACTTACGAAATTATCAATTAATACCTTTCAACACAGCCTCACACTCTCGGTAAGTGCATTGACAACCACATTTCACAAGCATGAGGTTTTAAATGGTGCATCTTCTCCAAAAATAAACAAGCCACAACAAAGGAAAGCCAATTGTCAAAGGTTCACTTTTCTTTGAAGACTCTATGAATTATAGTAGGTGATCATTTTTTGAAGCCTACATTCTACATGGTGATCATTGCTTATGAACCACGAAGCCTCTTTTTTTAAATGAATTATTATAAAAACCTTTGAATTTTGTCGTTTTGTCATCCAAATTTCTTTTAAGAGGGCTCATGAGGATGTATTATATAAGGATTAAAAAAAAAAAATACTTCAAACGACGTTGCAATTTCTTTTTAAATATTTTAAAAGGGGGATTTTAAAAGAAACTACCTTTTTTTCAAGGATATTTTGAAATTAAAAAAAAAAGCATTCAAAAAATTTCTTTAAAAGGGAAATCTGAATTCTTTTATAAAGTCATTTTTAAAAAATGAGATTAAAAAAAAAAAAGTCTCAGAAAGGAATCTATAAACAAAAATGGTGCATATACAAATTTCAAATATGGCTTCCTCTAGCACCTTGTTATAGACTCTAACTTTGCTTAGCAAAAAAATGAGTTTTGGTGTTTAATAACGATGACATTTTTGCAAGCCTAAGAATGTTTAGATATCCTATCACATGGTTATGTAGAGTCAACCCAACAACAATTAGTGACCATGAACAATAATTAGAGGAATTTTGTTGTAGAATTTAGAATGAAAAAGCACAGAGCCAAATGTTGGATACATAACTCCATCGATGACTCTATATTGGACAATAGAACTGACACATCAACAAAAAAAGAAGATTGGGATATTTTAAAATTTTTGTATCAGGGTAATGATACAATGGGGACTATTAAATTTCACACATTGAGAGCTCAGTTAATTAAATTGCACACATTGAGAGCTCAGTTCAAAACCTTGAAGGTGAATAACACGGAGAATATGGATCATTTCATGACTTGTGTCATAGGAATAGTCAATCAGATCAAACTCATCGGTGAAACCATTAAAAATCATAAGATTTTTAAAAATGTCCTTCCTAGCATGCCCAAGATATATAAAATGGTTGTAACAACCATTTTGGAATCCAAATATTTTACAAATCTCTAAGTAGATTAGTTGAATGGATCACTCCTGGTACACGAAACAACACTCAACTTGGAAGACAATTCCATGGAACAAGCTTTCAAAGAAAAAATATATTTTGGCAGAGGAAGAGGATATAGGGGCGATAGTAAGTGAGGAAGAGGAAGATTAGAACATCATCGTGCAACAGAGAAATGGAGACCTCCAAAAAACTAAACACGAAGAAGTTGAACATGCAACAAATCTCATGTTAAATGATATTGCTAGAAGAAATTTTGGCATTATGAAAATTAATAGGAAAATAAATAGTCATATAAACAAAGAGGCAATGTCCATCTCTCCAACAATGAAGGAGAATACTGTGAGACAATGTTTATTTATTTCCATATTTCAGAAGACACTCACAACGAGGATCCTTAGTTATTGGATAGTTGTTGCAGCAATCATATGACAGGTAACACAAATATTCTTTCTGGTATTAATGTTTCCATAACATGATAAATTACTCTTGCAGGTTGTTCCTCTATTAAAGTTGAAGGGAAAGGCATTGTCCATATTCTTTCAAAATAAAATCAATATATATACATAACTTATTTTATCATGTTCCACATGTGAATCATAACCTCATTAGTTTAGGTCACTTATGGAAGATGGTTATGATGTAATATTTCCAGGGAACACAAGTTATTTCTATGAAAAACCGCCCAATAGAAGACTGATAGTAAAGGTTGGAAAAACCAAGAATAAGTTGTTTCCCTTGAATCTTAGAAGTCAAAATATTTCACGTTATTATTCCCACAATGTGTCAATAATATATGAGTCTCAACTATGGAATTCTAGGTATTTCCACATACCATTCAAGATTCTAAGTATGCTTCAAAAAAATTCAATCATCATTGGTCTCCCAGTTATGAAAGAGAAAAATTATAACTGTGAAATTTCTATTCTATCTAAGCATTAAAAATATAGGTTTCCCACATCTTTCTCTAGATCAAAAGAGCCTTTAGATCTAATCCATACATATATATGTGGCCTAATGTAGACATAGTCCAATGGTGGTAGTATTTATTTTCTAACATTAATTGATGATTATAGCAGGAATATATGGGTATATTTTCTCAAAAATAAATTAGATACATTCTCAAGGTTCAAATAAATCAAATCAGAAGAAAAAAAGAATAATATAAAACCTTTAAAATTTCTTAGGTTCAAAAGAGGAGGAGACTACAACTTCAATGAATTCAAGGCTTTTTTTCAACAATAAGGAATCATGATGTAGAACACCACAAGATATACTCCACAACAGAATGGATTAGAAAAAAGTAAAAATCATTCAATCATGAACATGGCTAGATGCATGCTCTGTGAGAAGAAGTTGTCAAATAACTATTGGGATGAAGCAGTTTTGATAGTAGTGTATGCATTCTCACCAGACCTTCAACAACCAGTTTCCAAGATACAATACCTCAAGAATTATGGGATGGTAAAAAGCTAAATGTATCTCACTTTAAAAAATTTGGATCGCTATCATTTGCACATGTTCCTAAGCATCTAAGAAAGAAACTTGATGATAGGAGTGAAAGATGTATTTTCATAGGCTATAGTGAGAAGTCAAAGGTCTACAAACTTTACTATCTAGTTAAGAAGAATTTTTTTTTAAACAAATATGTTAAATTTTTTGAAAACAAATATTGGTCTAGTATTGTTAATGATGCTTCAAATCAGTTGGTTTATATACCACAACTACCGATATTGCAGGTTGAAGAAGAGTCATACCATTCTGAAAATGGTACATCTTCAAGCAATGAATCCACTAGTGATTTAACATCCTCATATTGTTGTCACAAAACAAGAAGCATAAGATAAATATATGAGAAAGAGAATGAGCTTAACCAACAAAATATGTTTGCATTTATTTCATCTCAACCACCCCATTTTGAAGAAGTAGTTAAAGAAAATCATTGAGTGGATGCAATGAACCAAGAAATTTCTTCCATAGAGAAAAACCAGACTTGGGAATTATTTAATCTCCCAAGAGACAAAAGCATAATTATTGTAAAATCGGTA
Organism: Pinus albicaulis; assembly: GCA_034641835.2. Lineage (NCBI taxonomy): Eukaryota > Viridiplantae > Streptophyta > Pinopsida > Pinales > Pinaceae > Pinus > Pinus albicaulis. The sequence continues at coordinate 827,817,079 of CM076571.1, forward strand.
TATAAGGCCAAGCTGAATGAAAAAGGAGAAATTGAGAAACATAAGATGGGACTAGTTTCCAAAGTATTGTCATAATAGTTTGGTGTCAACTATGGTGAAACCTTTGCTCTAGTAGCAAGGTTAGACACCGTCGGGACCATTTTATCCATAATAGCTCAATACAAATAGAAATTTTATTAGCTTGATATAAAATATGTCTTTCTAAATGGTGTATTGCAAGAAGAAGTTTATGTAGAGCATCTCTCCTAGTTTTGAAGTTCTAGGATAGGATCATAAGTTATATAGATTGAAGAAAGCTTTGTATCGTTTGAAACAAGCTCAAAGAGCTTACTATAGTTGCATCGAAACCTATCTCATCAAAAGTGGTTTTTGCAGAAGTGACCACGAGATAAATTTGTATACCAAAGCTCAGGAAGGTAAAATCCTTTTTTTATGCCTTTACATTGATGATATTATTTATACATGTAATATGATCTTAGAAGACTTCAAAGCAGCAATTCCAACAAAGTTTGATATGACTAATCTAAGGGTAATGAATACTTCTTAGGCATTGAAATTCAACAATCTTCTAATGGAATTTTTGTTGGTAAAAAAAATATGCCACTAACATCATCCACAAGTTTATAATGACCAATTGCAAACCAAATGATACACCAATTTCTCAAGGCATAAATATGAGCAAATAACCACCGGTTGGTCCCACATTATATAAAAGTCTACTTGGTAGTTTGTTGTATCTCATTGTAGCTAGATCTGATACCATGTTTGCAACAAATTTTGTCTCCAAGTTTATGCAGTCACCTAATATTTCTCATTGGAAGGTTGAAAAAAGGACCTTAAGCTATATTACAGGGACCCTAGACTGTGGCTTGTTCTACACTAATTTTGGAGTTTTATTACTTTAAGGTTAAATAGAAAATGATTATGCAAGTAGTTTAAATGATTGCGAAAGAACCTCATGGTACATTTTTCACCTTGGAAGCAATCTAATCTCATGGTCATCCAAGAAACAATAAATCATTTCAATATCTTCTGTAGAGGAAGAATATGTAGCAACAAATTTAGCTTCTTGTCAAGCATTGTGGTCGCATTGTGGTCGATAATATTATTGAAAGATATTTCAAATTTTTAGAAGGATCCAATCTATTTACTGTGATAATAGTTCAACATTTTTTTTATCAAAAAATCGTGTTTTCCACAAAAAGAGAAAGCACATTGACACACGTATTCATTTCATCCATGAAATTTTCAATGATGGAGACACAACACTTTCTTTTTGTGGTTCCAAAGATCAATTTTCATATATTTTCACAAATCCACTGGGAAAAAATGTATTTGAATTTCAAAGAGAACAATTAGGCATTGTAAGTGTCTCTACTTGTAATAATTGAGATTAGGAGGGGATGTTGAGATATTAATCTCACTATCTAATAGGTGTTGCCACATTTGATTATGTTGTTTGCTAGGTGTCATAGAAAATTCATTTTTACTTCAGTTTAGTCAAGTTTTATTTCATTCATTCATTGTTAATGTTGTAAATATAATTTATTTATCTATTTTGAATATTGAGAAGAGCAATCTCTTCTCCACAATTTCTCTCCATTATTTTTCATATATATATATATATATATATATATATATATATATATATATATATATATATATATATATATATATATATATCACTACAAGAAAAAATGATATTGGTGAGGGGAGAAAATGGTCACAAGAAGCTCATTGGTGAGGGTCAATAGAGCCTTTGTCACCAAAAATTGAACATCACCAAAGGTGGCGTCACCGGAAGTATAGGTGTTGTGGTGACATTCAAGGTCCATCACCAATAATTATTTATAGTGACGGATAGTGACCATCACCATTTCATATGAGCAATGGTGACAGACAATAGCCTCCGTCACCAAAAAATTGAACGTCACAAAAGGTGGCATTGCTGAAAGTATGTGTTATGGTGACATTGAAGGTCCATCATGAATATTTATTATAATGACGGATAGTGAACATCACCATTTCATATGAACAAAAATGATTTTTTGTGATGGACATTTCATGGCCGTCACTATTGGTGCATATATATGGCGACATTCATTGACCGCCACCATAAACTCATTGGTGACATCAAGGTCTGTCACGAATAATGAATATAATGATAAACAGTGACCCTCACCATTTCATATCAATAACAAAGATTTATTGTGATAGACCTTTAATGGTCGTCACTATTGATGCATATATATGGCGGCATTCGTTAACCGTAACCATTTTATATTTTGTTGAGGGTCTCAAAATGTCACCATAAGCTCATTGGTGATGGTCAAAAAAGCATCCGCCACCAAAAACTGATCGCTGTCATTCCCTATGAATATTAGGGCATGATGGAATCGAACTACCGACTTGTTGCTTGTAAATCAGGTTCTTTTCCATTGAGCTAGCACCCTTTAAATAATTAGACTTTAAAATATAAATTTCCCCTAAAGGTGCAAAGATACACCAAAGGAATAGAAAATCTAGGAAGATCAAAAGTTGCTATAAATAATATGTTCAATATACATAATAAAAAGACAATAAGAATAACTTCTGATATAATCTAAAAAAGCATGTACTATGTAGGAGAATAATTGGAATGCACAACTAGAAATTTGAATCACAACATAACAATAAAAAATAACATGTAATAGGAAAGGAACAACTCAATAGTTTGAGAAATATGAACAATCCATGGGCCTGTTCTTATATATTGATATAGATAATGAAATAGAAATCTATTTTTATGAAATTCAAGTATCACACAAGAATGTATTGAACAAATATCAATATTTAAAATAGTATTTTTTTCATTTTGATTAACCTTGCAGAACTTGAGGAAACATTTTCCACAAAAACAACCAATAAACATAACAACATGGACCTCAGGAGCACTAGAGAAGTATTTAAAGAAAATGATGAAAAGCATATCTAGAAAGGACTGAGAACCCTCTGAAGTAAACCATGCATTTATCATCATGACTAGTACACTTGCAAGAAAATATCAAAATAAGTTATGAACTATTCCACCAAAAAAAAGTGAATCTTTCTACTAAAATACAATTTCAAATTAATCACTGGCATGATGCTAACTTCTTTGTAAAAATAGGGAATTTTCAAGACAATGTATAATATCTTGCATGGAAATTGTGCTGATAAAACCTTCCAAGGAATAAGACCACAACAGTAAACAAGAGTGCCATCATACTTAATACTATAAAAGAGTGCTCAATAGCAATAGTGAATTGAGAGACCTTCATAACTTGCATTGGTTCCTTATCCTTCATCCAACCCTAAAATTTTAGACCGAGGTTAACATTTTGAAGGAAAATTAAGAAAAGTCACATGATCTTGTGAAATAATATTTGTGTCACTACCATTAACTATAATGCAACAATTTTTCACAAACAAAACATCCTTGTCTAAAGTGAAGTATTCAATGACGATTAAGACTAATTGTGGGCTTCGAATTGTTTTCCCATTTTTTTTTGAATTGTTAGAATTATTGTATCTAGTAGTAGAGGCATTCCCACCATGGATTGGGAAGTCCACAAAAACAACTTATGTAACTGGGATTATTGACTATAATCATTTTAACCTTCTCCTTCCTTTTTCTTAGCCACTAAAATATGTGTTGAGAACTCTTTTCTTAAGACATCCCTCATTAGAATGGGCAGACCATTAGTGATAATAACAATATTCTTGTAACATTTCCACTATCATTACAATTTATTTTGGGCTAAAATTTAGACTTATGGGTATCCTTTTCATGCCTTGTAAAAAAATGAAGATCACAAAGGGAAGGAGTAGAAGAAGAGGGATTAGAAAACATCCATTGAGAGGAGCTTGAATTTTTGTCAATGATGCTCCATCTTTAGGGATCGCTTCTGTAACTTGCTTTCAATATTTAGGGCAGGCGAGAAATCCTTGCTCCAATGAACTCAGTGCATGTAAATTACATCCTGTGTTGAATATGAAACAAGAGACACTTGATGAAATTGAAAAATTAATCCTTGACAATAAATTTTTCAATATGCTAATGAAAAATCAATACCGGAAATTGTCAGAGAGGTAGCCACTGATAAGGAGATCCTTCCTAAGAGTTTAGAAACATTGTCTAATAACTAGTTTGTAAAAGACATCGAAATCACCCACCAGGTGCCACATTGCACACAACATGTTGAGTTATGGGAGAAATAATCTTAAATTAGAATGCACCATTTTACGAGAGTAACGACATTTTGGAGAAACAAAAATGCGGATGATAAGTGATATACCTTCTGGAGGTATAGAAATGCTGCCAAAAGATCGGGAGGCTGGTCCAAACCCCAAGAGATATCTAGGGAACAACCCCAATCTCGAGTAGCTCTGAGGCTATGGTAGAAACATTGAGAAGGAATGTGAAGGAAAAAGTCTTGTAATCATACTAAAATCATAGGTTAAATATGAACTATGAGTGACAAAATTCTTGACAGTTCGTTAGTCTAAAGAGGCTAGAAGCTCATGCAACAATAAAAGGTTATTTAATTTGGAAAATAGAATGTTATGTGCATATTGCAGATGCAAACTACTCTTCCACATGATGGGAAAAAGGGCTTACAAAAAGATGCCCTATGTGCAGCATCAACGCACACAACATTCTCTTTTTCCCAATGCACTAACCTTCTAGTTTTGGCCAAATAGCACTTGGGTCACAATGGCAAGGCCTTCAGTAGCAGGCACTTACCACATCTTCCACAATTTGCGCTATTGTACCAGAACTAGATCTCGATCTTATGCTAAGATGTGAGGTGTTTCCACTACAAGACATCAAGCAACGTGTTTAGCATTCAAAGCTAGCAAAATTGAGAAGCACCTTGGCCAGAGAGAAAGAGTTAGAAATAAACGAACAAATAATAATAATAATAAATCTACAAAATTATAAATAGCAAACCCTGCTATCACTGCACTGGAGGTGCAGGCCTTCACCTTTTTATTTTTCATTATAATTTGCACAAAATCCCTCCAATCCAAGCCTGTCACAATTTCTCATTTAGAAATAGTTAAATCCCTTTTCATTTGGTCACGTATGAATCCCAATGGAAAACTAGTATTATATATGCCATACATAATAATTAGGAAGCCAAAACAAGTAAATTAAATGTTTCAATTGTAACTTCTTATTAGTAAATGTTAGTTACAGTAACAATAATGGTATGCCAATTGCATAAGCCATATGTATCTCCTGTGGAAAGGTTGATTGTAATCCCCATGTGAGCCAAAATCTCAAAAAATAGCCACATAGAGAACTAATATGTAGCAGAATTTTTGTAGAAACTATTTTACAAATGGGAAATGTAGTGAATTATGGAATAGAATATCATGTGTACTACCTATTTAGTTGCTTACCCTGCAATATCTACTATCATTTTCAGTTTCTTTATTGTTTGGGTACACTTCTCATTTTATCTAGAATTACAGTGACATAGTTGTCTGATAGTTGGTCATATTACAACAGGAACATCATCAATATAGGAAACCTAGTTTTTGACTGAAAATGAGAGCAGGGGCGCATAAGGAAAATCATTCAAAAAAGGTAAAACTATGATTGACAACTTCTTATTGGAATGCATATTATTTGGAGTTAAATACAAACTATGATTATTTTTGGTAATGCTATGGATGTTGGAGAATAGACATTTAAGAAATTTTGTCACTGTAACATGTCTACAATGTAGCTATAGATCCTTTTTCACCTTGATTTCTATTTTATGCAATGGATTTTAGTGGTAGCATAATGCGTGCATTAGATATTTGATTCCAATTTTCTAGTGAACATGGTATTTTCAAGAGGGTCATAACCTATTAGGAAAGAACTAATTTTTTCATAAGAGGAATTCCTAGAAAAAATTGGTCAATAGGTCAATCTGCAAGACAAAATTATAATATATATTGTGACTTCTCCAAAGCTTGAAACTTATTCACTGGTTGATACTTCACTATTCAGTCAATAATGCAGTAGCCTTCAAAAACCAAAACATAGTGGTGACTTGCAGGTCATGTTTGCAGTATGCTAGTACAAGCTTAGTCTATTCAGAGGCCTACCATATGCAACGAAAGAGATTTGCAAAGAAGCTTGCCATGTGCACTATTGGAATTGTAGGACAAATGAAATAGTTAGTTTATATATCTTCAGCGATTTTGAATTAGGAAAGAATCCCTTTAAATTTACATCCATCATAAGACTAGGCCGAGTTCAATATAGTCAAGTGTGTTGTTGCTTGCACACACTTTTTATTTATTTTGGCCATCTTAGGCCTTAGAAAACTGACATAGTAAATGTATAAGAGTTCCCAAACTAAGTGTCTAGGTGAGATGGAAGACATGTGATAAGATTCAAGTTGGTGTATCCATGTTCACCCATTATTGGTCTTCTTTAGGATTAATAGTCGAGGAAAGCTTTTCAGCACTGTGGGACTAAGAAAGTATGCCAACTTGTAAGAATAAATAACATTGCAACACCGTGAGAGTCATCTAGAATTTTTGAACTGATGCTGACCAATTTAGCATATTAGTAGGAGACAAGTTAGCAACTTCTTAGTATCATGTTGCATGAAGGATTGACTCAAACCTAAGTTTCCGAGGAAACTCATATACTGCCCAAATCATGTCCTTTAGGAGACAAAGTTTTCACATTGAGTGTGTGAGAGAGAGAATGGGTATCATCTTCACATGGATTGATACATTAGTCCAATATATATTTTCTTATCTTTTCCTAAAGGATAATATCAGTAAATTCGAACATGAGAGTGGGTTCCCTAAAATTTGAAGAAACAAATATAGAGGGATTGTGTTAAATACCATTTAGGTTAATCATTCTACCCTCATGCGTAATAGAAGTAAACAGTTCATATGATTCATGTCATACGCGCCCAAGGTTTGAAAACACTAAAGTGTAAACTCCCAACATGTCCTTTATGAGAGTGGGTGCCCTCACATTTGAAGAGACAAATCTAGAGGGATTGTGTTAAAGACCATTTAAGTTAATCATTCTACCGTCATGCTTAATGGAAATAAAAATTTCATATGATTCATGTTATATGCTCCCAAGGTTTGGAAACTCTAAAGTTTAAACTCCTAGGCTCTCACCATTCCCTCTATTTGAAGGAATAAGAAATTTGAAAAGAAACATTGATCTCCTATAATGACTCGTACCCTTCTTATTTCACCTTTGCATTTCAGAATTTTATGGCTTAGGATTTGAACCTCAAATTAAGTGGTAGGTTCAACATATAATTGAGGTTTTTTGACCTTTTGGAAACTATGCAAAAATGAGTGATTTTTATGTCCAAGATTATAATGATCCATTTTAGATGAATCTCTTAGCTTTCACAGTCTTAATATTTTGAATATTGATATTATTAGAAATTGTAAGTTAAGGGTAATTGTTATTTCAAAATCTAGCACCACTATGGAATCATAGGTATGGGCACTTCAACTTGACCTATCTCTCTCAGTTGGCATGAGAGAAACTAGTAGATGGACTTTTGAACATTATGTAGAAGATCCACAGAGTTTGCATAGCTTGTCAGGTAGGGAAGCTATGTTGAATACCATTTTATGAAGGACAAGCTTGGAGAGTGTAGAGGCTCCTTCAGTCGGTACTTTCAGACATACGTGGACCAATGAACATGACATAAACCACTGGTGCTAGGTACTTCCTTCCGTTTGTTGATTATTTTAGTAGAAAAACGTGGGTATATTTTCTATAATTAAAATAGGATGTGTTTAATGAATTTCAAAATTTCAAAGCATTAATAAAAAAAAAATTAGGTTGTCATATTGCCTCTCTTAGATATGATACTGGTGGGGAATTATACTTAAAATATTTCAGTAAATTTTATGCTAAACATGGGATCCAAAGATAATATGGGATGAAAACACTTTTAAGACCTTCTAGCGGCCATACAAGAAGAAGAAGCTCCAACCCCTCTTGAAGATGACAACAATATCACTAAAAGGGACCTTCCAAATTCTCAATATTAGTTCATGATGGACATACTACTTTGTGACCAACATAGCCCCATAGAAAACCCCATCCTCATCAAAGAACTAGTATGTGTTGATGTATGTGTCCTAGATTCTATGAAAAATTTGCATGAAAAAGCAGAGCATGATAATAATTTTCACCATTGTGAGGAGGCTAGTCATGATGTCCAACATGACAAAGCAATAAACAAAGGAAATGAATTTTTTTTTAGTAGTTCCACCAATGATACAAGATGTATGCAGTTCTAGTTAGGTAGAAACCATGTTTCTACCCAAAAGGATCAACCATTTGAAAAGTATGGTGAAGATCATGCTTCCCTTGTTGATAATTTAAATCCTAAAAAAACTTTTGATGTCAAAAAATTATACTTCAATCACAGTAATCCTATTTTTTCAAACAGTGAAAGTAAGGGAGCTGCAGATTTTCATGGTAATATACTTGGCACCTCGAAATTCCATTGTGAGTTTGAGTAGAGCACTAATGTACCCCAATGTTGCACTTTGATTTTAATCATGATTGTGTAAGAAATAAACAGAAGTAATCATGGTTTCCTAGATTTTGAGGTCAATAAAATCGAAGGGTTTATCAAAACCATGAAAGTAATAATGTGACCCTCGTGATTATCTGAGTGAAGAAACAATTAATTTTATATTTCAACCCTCAAATATCCTATATCATGGAATCTAATGGTCCCCCTATTTTTGATGCCTATGATATAAATTTATTCCTCAATCCGGATGGGATAGGGAAGTTTCTCCCTTTTACTATCAATACTCATCTAGAAGACAAAGTTATTGACATATGTCATGAATATTTCATGGTAGAAAAACAAAAGGTATGTTATAAACATGAAATTAATGAAGCTCTCGGTCATACAGATCCATTTCCACCTCTATATGGATCTATTGTTGACAATAATGAAGTTGGACAGCCCCAGAAGATTGATGAAACCTATAATGAAACCCTCAATGATCTTTACAAATACAGTGCTAAGAATGAAATCGATTTCAAGAAAATCATTGATGAAGAATACAGGCTTGACCCAAATAAAAATTCTCCCTAGACCACATCAAATGCAAAGATATTTTCTTCTCCATGAACATTTGGAAAATCATTCATGCACTAGATTTTTACAAGGAAATGTAGACATCGAACATCTAACAAATCCACATCAAGTCGACACTGAGGGACAACTTTGGGGCCTGGAAAAGGTGTATTCTAGAATGATCAATGATATAGGTCAAAATTTTCTTGAAACCAACAAGAGGACATTTTGTTAACATAGTCATAAACAATATTTCACTGCTCTGACCACTCAGCTTATGGGGCACCTTTCAAAGTGTGATTCACATCAAGAAGATCTATGTATGCACACGTAACCAAAAACATGAATTGCAGGAAATTTTAAAAAAAAAGGCTACTAGCAGGAGTAACAAGTTTGGATATGATCATGAGCCTTATAATATTTTTCATATGAAATATGTTCTCTATCACATTGAGGATGTGGTTCATCCTGAATGGACTATTTTCTTGCATCATTGCATTGGTGTCAACACCATGAGTGAAAGGGCTGATGCCAAGTTAAATATTCGACTCAACCATGTTGGAACCAAGCAACCAGTGGTTCACAAGTATAGGCCTATTGAGTAACATGCAAAGATAGCTAAAGGAGAACATTCCAATGCACAATATAGTGGCATAAACCTTGTACAACCTAGTCAAGAAACTGAAATATTTATCAAAAAATTTAAGTGAAACTTATATGACATGATCCCACAAATAGTTGTAGTTGTAGACATGTACCTGACTAATTTGTATAAATATCCTAGAACACGATCGACGAATGAATTTGTACCCATAGTTTTGCATGATCTAGTGGACAAGACTATTCTAATATAATTCAAAAATAAACAAGAATTGGTAGAGGTGATCAATGTCAATTTTTTTTGAAGAGTTCTCTTCATGATACTAGAAGAATAGCTAACTCACATGATATTTTGTATCCAGAGGAACAATGTGACTCAAACCCCTTTCATAACTTTGAATACATTGTCCACAATAAAAGAATGGAAATAATTTTAAGCTTAAATGATTTAGAGTTTTCATTTTTAGCATAGAAGGGCAGGGTGGTCGACCAAGAGTCAATTATGATGTGGACACCATCTTAAAATAGCCTAATAGACAAATACAATGCGCTTCTACTCTAAAATTACTTAGTGTTTGACATGAGATTGAGAAATGAAAATTTGATTTTGGAAGTATTTCACATGGATCAATGTTGGCCCAAACGATTATTGAATAGGGGTCAATTTGGTATCACAAATGCCACGAGTACTTATCTTTGTGGTTGCTGCATCTTACTCTGGATTACATAGACCTTGCAAACCAGTACCGTAATTGGGTCAAGCAGGTTATTAGTACACTATTGTCCAACAGAGCGACAAAAGTGTGTGATTACATTTTCCAGGGTAATTGTGCAGTGTTGTTCAGAAGGTTGAGCCAGCCATAGCTTTTAAGGTTAATATTAGCCCTAAGCAGAGGGACCAAGCCTACTGAAGTTCGACAAACAACCTGATTTCTTAAGACTAGCAGAGACATTTCCAAGTCTGTGGTTATATCTAATATAAGTCGAATCCCTGTGATATGACAAGATGTGGCTCTAAAATGTACAAGCCTGCCAGTATTTAGGCTGGCTTACATTGGTAAGAACTTACTACAAGCGGCACTTTGGAAACAAAAAGAAACAAAAAAAATATTGTCCACGTGGATGCATCATACAAATAGGAACTACAAGGGCATGCACCAACTGTTAATTTCTTATTTCAAAGGAAGATATATTCATAAAAGTAGCAGCAGTTATGAATGGGACACAATATACTCTAAATAACCGCTGCCTACTCTAGAGGGAAGCAGGGAACTAGAAATTTCATGCATCAATATTTCCTCCGCATCTTTCATATTTACCATGCTTTAAGAAAAATTGGAGCATTAAGAATCACACAGAAGTGAAAATAGACTACATAAGAAAAATAAACAAACCTATAGAGAATGAAATCAAGTTCCAATCTCGAAACCAAATATTGACACAACATTCTCAGCCGTTGCAACAAGGTACCTACCGAGACGAGGCTAAAATCACACTTGACTCATACCACCCTATAAATCACCACAGTTTACCTAGTCAGCACAAATTCATGCTTCAAGGACTGGTTTCAATAATAAAATGCAGGACTGGTTTCAATAATAAAATGCATTACTTAGAGTGATGCCAATAAATATTTTCAATGAAAGCTTCCTTGAAATATCTGGTGCATGCACCCTGGTTAACACTCCAGTAATGGACTTCACTTTCCCCATCACAAGAGAAAATAAGATCTTCATTGTTCAGGTGGAAATCCAGAGACATTACAGACCCAATATGACCAGAAAAATTATGTAAGGTATATTTTAGCTGCAAGATACAAAAGAACATTTGAGCTATCAGACAACAAAAATATAGGATTAACCCTAATTTTGATTGAATAAACCAAACATCATTAACATGTACAGAAGGTAAGTAATAGAGAAAATGAAACAAGAATTGTACAAGCTTCAAATCAATATTCATTTACAGAACTCGTGATCTGTCAAAAATACCCTAGAAAATATTTCATACAACAATCACATTCATACAATAACTCAATTAATGATGACCAGTCTGCTTTTTATTCAATTAAAATATGCATATAGCTATTACATTATTCATTTAATAATTTCATCAAATATAAGACATTTACAAATTTCCATAGTGAATCTTGAAAATGCAACTAATCATAAAATTTATGTGAGCTAGACTCTAGGGATAACAAAGTTCAGTCTTTCTTTTAAATAAATCCAAAGAGAGATCATCATTTTTCTTTAAAACAAACATAATGTTGTTTCTTTCAATGTTACACAAGGATATGATCCTGAAGGTAAGTGACATGCTCCCCATGCTCCCAACACTACTAGGACATAGATAATCCAAAAGGGGTTGTTTCCCCATAGTAAGGAACATCCCTCTCAAAAAATGAGATTCTCCCATACTCCCTTTTCACCGAAGTCCTATGTTTCCAGGTGTGATAGCCCTTTTTTCTATCCCTCTTGTAAATAATTCTATGAATTGTAATTCATGTAAATGAGGTAGAAATGTAAACATTTACTGGGCTTAGAGAAGCATGCACGGATTTAGAGACCTGAGGATGAGTTGTTCCTTGGGAAGCGATTAAACTCAAGGCTACTCATTTAATATTCCATTTGTTATTTTTTTTTATTGGGTTTAAAGTCATGCACAGCAGACATGGAGGTTGAGCATGGGCTTCCCAATTGAAGGATAAGCCCATACCACCTCTGCCTTTGAGGGGCATGTGTTTTGGGCTACACACAAGGCGCAAATAAGGGTCAGCGGAAGAAAATACATTGATAGGAGAGAGAAGACATATGGACAGAGGAAGTAGTTGGTGAGACAAGGAAGAGAGGCATCATGGGCTCAGCAACAAAGGCTCAAGTAGGCGGGCAAGGTTAACTCACATGGAGTCCGCTAGGATAGGCATAGAAGATTGTGAAGTGATATCGAATAAGAAAGGAGATCAAGGAGCATTGCAGGGGAAAGAGTGAAGTATACAGGTGGAGACACTTTGTTTCTGAGTACCTGTGGGGGAGCGGGTGGAATAGAGTGTGCTGTGGATTCCTCATTGGCAGCATGGAGACTCTATGAATTTGGCTACCTACAGGGATTTGCAGGAGGAATTATTGTGTGATCTAGATCCCTGTTGAGCATATGAAGACATAAGGGCTATGGTTCTCTATAGTTATTAGCAGGTGGAAGCATTTTGGGCTCTGGAATCTCAGCAAGTGGGTGGAGACACTATGAAATCAGGAATATTGTATGAAAATTTGGTTGATTGGCATCGGTGTGAATTCCCTTGAGCTCGGGGGTGATCAACTGCAAGAAGGATTTCAATGTAGTTGAACTATGGTTGGGTGAAGAGTGGAAGTCCCTCACTGAATTGGAAATCATTTAAGTGAAGAGATGAGTATTTTTACTTGTAAATATCTAAGTTGCACTATGAATGATGATTGATGTGGTTGTGTTATAGAAATTTATGTATTAGCATTGTTATGAAGGAATGTGATATCTATGTCTGTCTATAATAAGATGTCTATGTTAATGTTCTCATGGTTGTGAGGGATTGAAAATCCCAGTGGTGATTGATACCTTTACCTGAATTGCATGAGAATGTATGGTTTCTTGACGTACTCAGATATATCTTATAGTGTGCAATATCCATTACTAGCATAGTCATGGATATTTTACTGGTCAAGGCTAATGTTTGTATTTACGTTGCAATGTATGTTTATTAGTGGATCTGGTGGAACTTTCTATTCTACTTTGTGGCATGATATGTTATTGTTGAACTTGTATTCACTACATAACATTAATTATGGCTTGATCTATTAATAGGCATGTTGATAGCCCAGTTGCACATATCATGGATATAAATGGTGTTTATATTGTTTGGGTTTCAATGAACACTTCATTCTAGAAGATATTTATGTGCAAGGCCAAACTTGTATTCGAGGCTATGTAACTCATTAATATTATAAAGAGAAATTGTGAAAATCGCACAAGGCAGAGGACATTACTTAACCGTGAGATTTACCACTAATCTCTTGGTTAATTTGATCACTTAATGAGCTTTCTTAAGTGCTAATCCTCATCGCGCCAAGTGATATGTGTGCCAACTACAGATATTGGAGCAAACTCGACAAGTGATATGTATATGATAGTAAGCATGATGTATAAAAATGATCTTGATATTTATGATATATAACCTTGAATAACTAGCAGCAACCTTGTTATAGGGCAGTCATTCTTGTTATATATTCAGAAACCTTATTACATAACAATAACCCTTGATACTATGGTACATAGTAGCAATTAGGTAATATAATAGTGATACATTTGGAAGTATGACAGTGATTAAAATGACAGTTGTCTCTAGAAGATCTAAGCTCTGCTATATACCCATGTCATGCAACGTAATCTAAGTTATGGCAATTATTATCATTCTGAGTAAGTAAGAAACGTGATAGTGATAAACTCAAGAAAATCATCTTAAATGGAAGTGAAATGTGGCAGATGTGACAGATATATATACTCTTGTACATCGGTGTAGTGGAAATATTAGTTCAATCATGTCAATGCACATTTTAGTTTAGATCCTGTTAAGGCTAAAGATGATGAAGTTTGGTGCTTCGTAAGATCTCAGTTCAAGGTACCAACATGGCCACTGAAAATCATTCAGCGAAACTACAATTTGAGTCTCTATTTGAGCTACAGGATCTACCTGAACAGAGGCTATGGGTATACATATGTATCTGTCCTGAGCCCTTATTCAAGCTACAATATGTCTAGATAAAAAGGACTTGTGTGTGTGTGTATATATATATATTACAATGTAAAGGATAGTGGTTCTACTTCATGTAGTATTTCTAGTTGAAATGATATCTACATATAGTATGCATTTTGATGACACATAGTGCTCATAATAAGAGATAATATTAATCCTGATAATTTTCATCCATGATGATGCCAAGTACCAATCACGTGCCTCGATAGATGTTCATAGTGATCCAAACCTTAAGTGCCAACGATGATCACTTGATGACATATGAAGGACTATACATAAATTACCACACTTGATGATGTCATATGTAATGGATATTGATGACTTGGTTGGCGGCTACATGATGACTCACATAATGATACTATGACCTCTTTCTGTCCCAAATTTTTAGAACAGTCATGAAGAAAAATAAATTTTTGCACATTGGATGCTATAATAATGAGTTCTAGACCATCTTGAAGAGAAAATTTTCCTCTTTATAACGAGCCCTTACTTGCCCCCAAACTCTTGGTGGTTGATGAGAAATTGAATTTTTAAGTTGAAATATATATATTTAATTGCTAGTCGACCTCAGGCTACACTCTGATATACATGTCGGCCTCACTCCAAAAGGATGTGTCCCTTCATTTCAATTCGAATTCATATAAATAGAAGAGCTGACTATCACTTTTACTCACTTATTTTGGTAAAGAATTTTAGAGGTACTACAGTAACATGATAAAGGAGGCCGAGAAATATATATTTGGGAAAAATAAATTGTTTTTGATATCTTAAGTTTTGATTACAAAATAGATCAGTTCTTTGGAGGCTCGGACCTTCATTTGTAAAATCGTGCAGAAAATTTTTAGGACCTATATTATAGACACATGGTGTCATATTCAGAACTAGGATTGCAGAGATAAATTTTTAGATGACAAAATTTCTAATTGCAACCTCAAGCTACAACAGTTTTGACTTGTCTAGGAGGCATAAATCCTTGTTTTGTGTGGAAGGCTCAAATATTTGGAGCACTATCCCTTAGGAAAAGATGTGTATAAATAAAGATCGGACATGTAGCTTCATCACATCTGCAATAGTAGCACTTAAAATCTTGGATCTGTATATTTCCTCAGAATCTTTGACAAAGAAGCCTTCGACCAACGTTTTCAATGAAATTCAGGCCTATTACATTTGAAAAAAAGTTTAGAATCTATGGTAGCAAAATTCTGGATAGTTTACAGGCCTATGTTTGAGGCTACAGTGTTGTAGCAAATAATACCTTGAGAAGAATTAAAAATTTCGAGAATTCTTGGATCTTGTGCAAGCTTGTTGAGAATTGTTAAAATTCCTTGTTAAAGTTAGACCTCTTAGTAAAAATTTCTTCCATATCTTTGTTGAGGGCACATTGTTGAATTATCTTACAGTAAAGGCTTACAAGGCATTATAAACACTCATAAAATTGATCATCATAACATTAATCCAATGTTGAGTACAACCCAGATGCTCACTAAGGTTTTAGGAACGATCCCCATGCTTCCATGACAGTGAACATTTAAGTGAAAAATTTGCAATGTCTTCAAAATAATGAAATTTGATGCAAAACATTTTACTTTTATTATCAAATACAATTTTATATATATATATATATATATATGTATGTATGTATATATATATATAGATAGATATAGATATCATTTAATCTCTCTAAAATTTGGAGGTTGTCTCCACATTCTCTTTCACTACTGGATTTCAGAAACTTAGAAGAACACATGTAACACCTTATAGAAAGGGTAGCTTGTTAATGGGATGACAGTGGCAATCAAGAAGCTCAAAGTTGAATTAGAAGCATATGGCCAAAAAAATTTTATGGCAGAGTGAAAGACATTGAGTAAAATCAAGTATCGAAACCCTATGAAAATTATGGATGTCATTTCCAATTGCAATTTCAAAATCCTTATACTACAATTCAGTTCCAATGGTATTTTAGACATGCATTTACATGGAAATGCTTCTTGATGTACAGTTTGAGGCGCAGATCAATGATTTTGGAATTGCATGGTTAATCTATCCACAGCTTCCTTACAACACGCTTTTAACCACACTGAGAGGCTCCATAGGTTACATGGCACCTGATAGTATATTTACTAGAGAATTTATTGGAAGGAAAAATCCCTCCTACGATTGGCTTAATGAAAAACCTTTCAGTATTTTCTCTCTCAGCTAACCACCACAGGATCTATTCTAGCTTCATGTGGAAATCGGAGTAGCTTTATATCTTAGCTTGGGCCACAATCGTTTAATTGGTACAGTTCCTGCAAGTTGGAAGTGCATACAGATTTTTCACTTGTTATCATTGAAACATAACTAGTTGTCAACGTTTCTTCCAGAATGGATCTAGAATTGCAAGCTCTCTGGACTACACTGGATCCATCAGAGGCAAGCTCAGAAGAAACTCTTGGGTTGCTCAAAGGCCTCAAGAGTTTAAATATCTCCATCAATAAGTTGACAGCACACAGACACATCAAATATGGGGTTTAGACCAAAACAATTCTAAAATAGGTCAGAGACTATTGCAAATGCAACATGCAAATTAAGAAATCGAAATCAATCAAACTCAATAAATTCACTTCCATGACATTAAATATGGGGTTTTGATGAGTTGAATGCAATCAGAAAATAAAAAAAAGAAAAGATTCAACTTGGTCATTTCTAGAAGTTCATTTTATAAATACCTGGTGAGAAGGTTGTCAATGAACGTGAGAAACATCTTGAGATTACTTCCCCTCAGAGTCCAATTCGGCGTGCATCTCCACAACTATGGCATCAACAAGCTACCTCAAACAATTTAACTGTAGTTTAACCTTCCCTGTTGGCTATTTTTGGCTCATCATGCAATTTTATTTTTCTTTAAACCTTCACCATGTCATACATGCACAAGATCCATCAATATGTAACAAAAACGTAAATTTCCGACCCCTGTAACAAATATCTGTAGATTACCTCAAAATTATTCAAATTGAATCTTCAACTAACGCGAGAGCGAGGGTGAAGGGCAGAATTTTTTGGAGGCGGGAATCTGAATTAATTAAAAATTAAAAATTAAAATTAAAATTAAATGTCAATAATAATATTTAAAAAATATATATATATATATATATAGTATTCAATTAAAAATTCAATATAAATAAATAAGATAGTAAGATGCATATAAATTATTTAATAGGTAAAATTTAAAAACATAATTAAATAGTATTAGAAATCAATTTTGTAATTAAAGTGGGTTAAGTAAGTCATTTATCTACGACCATTTTCATTAGAGGTAGTCTTAACTGATTAATTTCTCATGATTTTTGAAGAGTCCACTTTGCACTCATTGCACTGGCAAGAAAGTGACCCAGTTTTTGTTTTTAACTTATGCCTCTAAGAGGATAGTCTCATCGACATTGCATGACACCATGGTGTTTCCATGTGTCAAGGCATGCCAATATGTGCGACGGTGTGACAATGCATGTCAGTGACAATCAAGGAAACAAACGGAGAAAAAAGTTGAACTACAAAGATATGAACACATAAGAGAGTTAATAAGTCATCAATTTACCTTTTTTGTGGGGGAATTCTAGGCACACCGACACTAGGTGCGAATAGGTGCCAAGTGCCAAGTGTTAGTTCATTCTACATGCCAAATATTCCTCTATTTCTTCTCATCTACTCTCCAATAATTGATCTCAAATAGATTTAATATTAAAGCATGCCAAAGGATACCAAGTCATCTCATGGATGCATGTCAGGCATGCTAAGAATTTCCAAGTGCTAACATGTGCCAAGTGCCAATGTGTGTTAGGGAGTGTTCTACATGTTATGAAGCGGTAGGGCATGTCGAAAAGTGCTACGTAGAGAGTGCCAATGCATGTTGAGGAATGTTAAGGAGTTCTAGGACAACACAAGGGAGCACTAGGTAAAAATACATGGAAGTGAATGAATATGAGGGTGTGCAATGGAGTGGAAATGAGTGATAGTTTTCATGCCAAGGATGCAGTGAGAAGGTATTCTAAGAATTCACACACCTTATTTACCAGTCAATTCTTATCATTCTCACACCATAACAAAAAACCATAAAAATTTCATTCTTAAAATCGATTGTGTAGTTTCCTAATGTCATTCAAGTAGAATCTCTCAATTACGTATGTCAGTAATGCTTAGATCATTTTTTTATTCTCTTAAAGCAACTCTTTCTAGAAATGCACCCCATCAAACATAAATCATCGAGTCAAAAATAACGGAAATGAATTAATAAGAGGGTGTGTTGGGGGTGTCAGTGAGTGTTAGGCATGGAAACGGGGGAGTGACAAGGCATACTAGGGAATGTAGGGGATGCTAACACATGCGACATAATTCCAAGGTATTTAAGACATGTATGTTGTTATGGCATGTCAAGATGTAAACTATGTTTCTTATTTGTTTTACGGCCACATCTGTATGTGATGAGTCTTGTCTTGGTAACTTGTTAAATGGGATCAATTGAGATTGGACATGAGTAGTCTAATATGAGTTACATCTAGTTCTTAGGTGAACAAGTAATATGTTTAATTCCCATGACACATGAGAATTTGGGTTTGGTCTTAGAATATTTGATGCAAACACACTCAAGTGCCACACCACATCATGGAATCAATTAGTGCACATGAAAATGAAAATGTGATGCAAACACACTCAAGCACCACAACAGATCAGGGAATCAATTAGTGCACATGAAAATTCAAATGTGATGGAAACACACTCAACTGCGACATCACTTCAACTTTTCACAATTAAATTTACACACATAAGGGAATCAATTAGTGCACATGAAAATTTTTAACTTTTTCAAACCTTTCTTCATTAAATTACAAGTTGTAATAGAATAGGTTAGATATCTCATACTAGGGATGATGGCCCTTTAAAATAACACTGATACAAGGAATACAACTAGGGCCTGGTGTTAGTCCTTTGAAAACCAGTATACCTTGAACAAGACAACACTTGACATATTTTTTTATTCTAGACACACATATCCCTTTCAATCCACATTTCTTGAACACATCTAGCATATCCTCTTTCCTCCCATTATGCAACTCCTCAATCTGCCTCTATCAATGAACTAAAATCCTTTATGCTACTGAACTTGGCTATAAGAAAATTTCCCTCTAAGTACCTCTTTTTTCCCTTAAGTTCTACAATAGTTAATGTATTCTATTATTTGTTCACTACTCTCTTGTGAACAACTCTTTGGTCTGCCAAATTTTTCCATACTGCTGCTCCAAGATGACAAGTATAGGGATATGGAGGTTTCCCTTCTTCTCAATGATGCAATACTCTACAATACAATGAACTAGGGCTAGTTGGCTAGCCTGCTTGAAAGCTACTTTATTCCTTCAAATTCTACATGTCATTAGGCCCAATACACCTACCCTTCTACTAGTGTTGTTTTCCTTCACAAGTACATGACTTAGAGCTCTTCTTTGACAGTCACCTAACAACCCTCCAATTGTTCTTGGATTTCCATCAATTTTCCCAACCACAGTAATTTTTTTTATTTATCTAGTGCCCACAGCACTACCCTCATCTATGGCTCTTCAAATATGCCATCTAATAGTGATTTGAGTCCTCTCAAGATCACTATTATTGTGTACCGATTTTTTTTTGTCCAATCTATGAACAAATCTGAACTACTCACCTTATCATCCTTCTAACAATTTGTAGATGACTGAACTAGGGTCACAAATCATCCATTAACAGTCCATTGACAAACTATTTATAGGATTCTTCAGATATCTATCCATTGACTTTTTCAAACCTTTCTTTGTTAAATTACAAACTGTAATAGAATAGGCTAGAGCTCTCGTACTAGGGATGATGGCCCTTTGCAATCACACCGATACAAGGAATACAACTAGGGCTTGGTGTTAGTCCTTTGATAACCAATTTACCTTGAACAAGACAACACTTGACCCAATGTTTGATTGTGGACACACATAGCCCTTTCAATCCACATGTCTTGAACACATTTGGTAGATCCTTTTTTCTCCCAGTATGCAACTCCTCAACCTGCCTCTATCAATGAACTAAAATCCTTTGTGTTACTGAACTCAGGTCAAAAAAAATTTCCCTCTAAGTACATACTTTTCCCTTAAGTTCTACAACACTTAAAGTTTTCGATTAGTTGTTCACTATGTTGTGAACAAATCTTTGGTTTGCCCACTTTTACCACACTGCTGCTCCAAGATGACAAGTCTATGGATATGGAGGTTTCCCTTCTTCTCTATGATGCAATACTCTAGAATACAATGAACTACGGCTAGTTGTCTAGCTGACTTGACTTCTACTTTAGTCCTTCAAATTTTGCATGTCCCTATGCCCAATACACCTACCCTTCTACCAATTTTTTTTTCCTTCACAAGTACATGACTTAGAGCTCTTCTTTGACAGTCACCTAACAACCCTCTAATTGTACTTAGATTTCCATCAATTCTCCCAACAACAATACATTTTTTTACTGACCTAGTGCCCACAACACTACCCTCATCTAGGGCTCTTCAATTATGCCACCTAATAGTGATTTGAGTCCTCTCAAAATCACTATTATTGTGTACCAATTTTTTGTTGTCAAATCTATGAGAAAACATGAACTACCCACCTTATCATCCTTATAACAATTCACAGATGACTGAACTAGGCTCACAAATCATCCATTAATAGTACATTGAATAACTATTTATAGGCTTCTTTAGATATCTATCCAAAACTCTATGGACAGTCCAACAAAATCAACTCCTCTTCATGTCAATCCATTCCTCATATGGCACATTTATTATGCTCCATATTCTACTCAGGTTCCACCTTCCTTTGGATTTTCTATCTCCGCACATACTTCTGCAAACCATCTTCCAAATTTGTGGTATATATTGTAGAGATGAACCTCTCTCTAAGGGTCACAACCCCTCTTCTTATATGCTGATTTTTCATAGTATTAATGACATACCTTATGGATTGAACATGCTAGGAAACATCCATAAATAGGAAATTATACTTATATTCTAATTGATTTAGAAAAAAACCATATCTAGACATAGCAAAAAATAAAACTCTTTCCTCCATAAGCGACTCGACCTACCTCATATGGATCCATAGATTTTTTTCATTTCTTTGACTGAATCTTGACCTGAACTTTAGATCTCTATGACCCTCAAGCTATAGTTACTTCAGTCAATATTACACATGTGACTACTTCTGTTCTGGCCCTAAATTCTAGTGCATACCCTCCTCCATTTTTGTTGGTATTTATCACAGACATCGCAACCTAGAAACTAACACAATGTAGGGTATCAACCCTCTCTACTATTTCAAAATTTGATGCGGACTTCACACAAAAACACCACTGAAATCACATGTTGAAATTCTCATGAGTCACCTCTCTTGAGCTTTATCTAGTGTAAGAGAACCAACAATGTGCCATATTCTTACTTCCTATCTTGAACCCATTAAGGTATGTGACAATCTTGTCAACCCTCACATGATGATATTACTCTTGGTGGATGATCATGGCCTCCCTTTAGCAATGCTTACTCAGACCTCTAACTAGACCTACTTTAGGACTACATCTCTCCTAGCGTCCTTGATAAAATGAGCTCCTTCTCACTTTATCTTCTTGCCTTCATACTAAGGCCTCCTTAAATAGCTTTTCCTAGCTAGGACTCTTAAGAACGCTCTATAACTTACGAAATTTATCTACTTGGACCTTAGGAAATATTATTTTTTTGTTTAATTTTATTTTAGATTTTAAACCTCATCTTGGGTCCAAAGCCCCTTCGCTTGGTTTATTTTCCCACAAAGCATTTTGTGGTCAAAATCACACAAAAACCCATCTCACTAGGCTTGTGGAGTACCTCGCAAGCTACACAATTTAACAACATAGTCTAGTTGTAGTAATCGTAACTTGGTCAAGATCCTATAGTCAAGCGAGGACTTGGTTGGGTTCCCAAGTTGAAAATTAAGTAAGGTAGTTGTGAGGGCATGATAACTTGGAATGGTTAGGGAATGCCAAGGAATTAAAAGGCATGCTAACACATGTTGGACAATGTCAATGCATGTTGAGGAGTGTTAAGGAGTGTTGAGGTATCACAAGGGAGAACTAGGTCAAAATGCATGGAAATGAATAAATAAGTTTGTTCCAGGGAGTCTCATTGAATTCAAGTGTGCCAAGGATGAAGTGTGTTAGAAAAATTTCATAATAGGATTTGTAAGAGGCTAGCCTACGATTGTGATAAGGGGCTCGAAAAAGCTATTTTAAACAAAGGGAGACTTTGTGTTGGGAAAAATACTATTTTTCCTTTATCTATTATTTTTATATGACATGTGGCACACTTTGGACGATTACTCATGTTTTAAAATATTTTAGACAATTCCATATTGTACATTGTTATGTATAAGTTTTAGGGAAATCGACTTGTGCCGACCTGTATCTTTTGTGTCTTGTATATCCTAAGGTTCTTGCAAACTCTCAGTTAATTGTCTATTTTTTAAATGAACTAGACATACATGTGAAATATTCCTATGTAAAATATCATTTATTAGTTATTTTATGGCAATGGCTAGATCTGATCCTTGTCTTGGTAAGTTCTTAAGTGGGGAAAGTTCAACTTGTACATGACTAGCCTAAGATGATGTATAGGAATTTCTTAGGTGAACAAGACACAATCTAGTTGTAGTAGATGCAATTGATCAAGTTGTTATGGCTGAAGCAGACCAAGGTCACATGAACTGGAGTAGCTAAGGAATTGAAAGGGTTCCTAAGTCATGAAAAAATGTAATGATATTTTTGAGGGCATGAGTGCCAAGGAACGTTAGGGAATACTAACATGTGCTAGATAGTTAAAAGGAATGTAAAATATGCTAATATGTGTCAAGTGATAAAGCATGCCAATATCTGCAATTGCATGACAATTAATGCTAGGTACTATCAAGGAAACAAAAAGGAGAAGCAAGTTAAAATGCAAGGAAATGAAGACATCATAGGGTTAATAATTCATTGATTTACCTTTTCCAAGAGGGGCATGCTATGCACACCAACACTAGTTGGAAATGAGTGTCAAGTGTCAAGTGTTAGTGCATTATAAGTGCCAAATCATCCTCTGTTACTTCTCTTCTACTTTCAAATAACCGATCTCAAATAAATTTAATATTAAACAATGCGAAATCATACCGAGGCATCTTAGTGAATGTTATACATGATAATGATCATGGAATATTTAGGAATACATGTCTCTTCCCCCCCTTGATCAAATAAGCTCCTTCTCACTTGATGCCATTTCCTTCATCCTAAGGACTCCTTAAATAGTTTTTCCTAGACATCATAGGAACCCACTAGAACTTATGGATTTTATCCACTTCAACCTTAGGAAATATTAATTTTCCTTTTTAATTTTCATTTAGATTTTAAACCTCGTCTTGGGTCAAAAATACCTTTTCTTTGCTTCTATTTCCACAAAGCTTTTTGTGACCAAAAGCACACAAAGCCATCTCACTAGGCTTGTGGAGTACCTCCCGAACTACACAATTCAAAAATATAGTCTATTTGTAGTAACTACAACTTGGTCAAGCTCTTGTAGTCAAGCGAGGGATTGATTGGGTTCCTAAGTTGAAAATTAAGTAAGGGTAGCTGTGAGGGAATGATAGCTAGGGAGGGTTAGGGCATGCAAAGGAATGAAAAGGCATGCTAATGCATGTCATACAATGTTAATGCATGTTGAACTAGAGTGTTAGGGAGCGCTGGGGCATATCAAGGGATAAGTAGGTCAAAATGCATGGAAAGGAACAAATAAGAGTGTGTGCAACGGAGTGTTAGTGAATTCAAATGTGATAAGGATGAAGTGTGTTAGGAGAAGTTTAGAGTAGAATTTACAAGAGGCAAGCCTACGGTTGTTATAAGGGGCTCGACATAGCAGTTTTAGATAAAGGGAGATCACTTTGTGCTAGGCACAACATTGTTTTTCCTTTAGTTATTTTTTTTATATGAGATGTGGCACACTTTGGCTACATGCTCATGTTTTAAACTATTCTAGATAATTTCATATTGTACATTGTTGTGTATAAGTTTTGGGGCTCTCAACTTCTGTCAGCTTATATCTTATGTGCCTTGTGAATCTTACGATTCTTGTAAACTCTCAGTTAATGTTATATTGTTTATATTAATTGAACATACATGTGATATATTTTCCATGTAAGCTATGTTGCATAGTTGTTTTATGGCCATGGATAGATCATGTGATCCTTGTCTTGGTAAATAGTTAAGTGGGACAAGTTGAGATTGGACATGAGTGGCATAAGATGAGTTATAGGAAGTTCTTAGGTGAACAGGGCACAATCTACTTGTAGTAGGTGCAATTGGTCAAGTTGTTGTGATTGAAGAAGGCCAATGTTTTCACATGAACTGCAATAGCCAAGGACTTGATTGGGTTCCCAAGTCATGAAAAAATGTAAAGGCTAGTTGTGAGGACACGAGTGCCAAGGCGTGCTAGGGAATGATAAGATGTGCCATATAGTGCGAAGGCATGTCAAACATGATAAGATGTGCCAAGTGATAAGGCATGCGAATATGTGAAAGGGTGTTTCAATGCGTGCCAAGGATTGTCAAGGAAAAAAAAGGGAGAAAAAAGTTAAAATACAAGGAAATTAACACATAGAGGGTTAATTAGTCATCAATTTACCTTTTCTAAGAAGGGCATGCTAGGCACACCAACACTAGGCGACAATAGGTGCCAACTGCAAAGTCTTAGTGAATTCTAAGTGCCAAGTCTTCCTTTGTTTCTTCTCATCTACTTTCCAAAAATTTATCTCAAATAAATTTAATATTAAATCATGCCAAATCATACGAGGGCATCTCAACGTGTTCCATACATGCTAAGACTTTTCAAGCACCAACACATGCCAAGCGCCAATATGTGTTACAGACTTCTATGCATGCTATGAAGTGGAATGGCATGTTGAAGAGTGCTAAGATGTGCTAGAGAGTGCCAATGCATGTTTAGGAGTGTTAAGGAGTAATATGAAAAAACATGAAGGGAGCACTAGGTAAAAATTCATGGAAGTTAATGAGTATGAGGAATGTGCGCCAGGGAATAGTGTTAATCAGTGCTATATGTCATGCCAAGGAGGGAGTGACAAGGTATGCTAAGAATTGGTAAGGCGTGCTAGGGAATATCAAGGCATGTAAAGAAGTGCCAAAGTGTGCTAGGGAGTTCCAGGGTGTTCTAATTATATGTTCCAAATAGTGCCAAGATATGCCAATACATGTCAATTGCTAAGGATGTGCAAGGTGCTAGGTTATGTCAATATGTGTCAAGATGTGTCAAGGCAAAAAAATGAAGAACCAATCTAAAATGTCAGGAAATGAATACATATCAGGGTTAATAAGTCATGACTTTATCTTTTTCAAAAGGGGCATGCTAGTCACACTAATAATAGGTCCCAATACATGCCAAGTGGCATTGTGTGCCATGTGTTAATGTATGTCAATGAATTCAACCAAGGTGTTTCCGGGCATTCTAGGGACTACATGCATGCCAACACATGCTAGGAGAGTTCCATGTTGTGCTAGCTCATGCCACCATGTGCTTGGGCGTCAGTTTCATGAAAAGATGTTCTAGGTACAAAGATGTTCCAATACATGCGAGCTGCTAAGAAATGTTAGTGTGTGACAAAGAATTAATTTAAGGCATGCCCGGATTGTTGAGGAGTGTTAGGTATTTCTCATTAATAGAATTGTCTAAGCTTGATAATGTATTAAATAATTTATTTCATACACACACTAGTGGAACTTTATCTAAAGGGAATTTGATAGATAATAATATTAATAGATATGAATCATGTTGACTCATAGGAAAACTCTATTCGA
Source organism: Pinus albicaulis (assembly GCA_034641835.2). Classification (NCBI taxonomy): domain Eukaryota; kingdom Viridiplantae; phylum Streptophyta; class Pinopsida; order Pinales; family Pinaceae; genus Pinus; species Pinus albicaulis. The sequence continues at coordinate 827,843,483 of CM076571.1, forward strand.
CTAGTGATTACTTTAGGGAAATGATACACACTAATTACTTCTTAAAAAATTGATTGATTCTAACCACTATGGCCTTTGAAATATCATAAAAATACTCCACAATAATGGCCTTAAGTTGTTGTATTTTAAAAAATATATATATTAACAGGCATATAGTGTCATGCAAAACTGATTGCAATGATCAATGGTGACAAACATTTATTGACTGTCACCAAAAGTAACAAAAATAGCATTAGTGAGGGTCATTAAAAGTTCGTCACTAGAAGTGTCACCAAAGAGAGAATTAGTGATGGGCCTCTAATGACCCTCACCAAAAGTGTCATTGAAATTGGCTTCGGTGACGAACCTTAAAGGGCAATCACTATATACACTTACAGTGATTCCTTTTTAAGGACTGTCACCATATGTGACATTGGCGACAGACCTTAATGGTCTGTCACAAGCATGATCCTCACCAATGTCATTTTTTATTGTAGTGTATATTCATAAGTTTATAATATATAGCATCATTATACTCGTCCAAATGAAAATTTCTTCTAGATAGGACTTTCCTGAATGAAACAATAGGTTCTTTGTAATTAGGGATTGAAATCCATAATGGATCAACTCAATAGTCAGTGCTCTTCTCAGATATATATAATGGGTAACTCTTTTTCATCAAACTAATATGTGTTCACCAACCCTACAGAAAATGATAATGCTCATGCTATATATTTTCTGATAATCAATCCCTGGTTTTAAATTCAATGTATAGTGCTTAATCATTCTAAATATAATTTTCTTGCAATATTCTTGAATGCCAAGAATGATTGTTGTAGGAAATGAACCTATAATTGTATAGTGCCTCAAATTTATTCCCATATATGAATTATTATGTGGTATTGGACCAGTATTATCCCACTCAACATTGTATTAGCATCATTGTTGACCACTTTTTTTCTGGTACCATGTCTGATATATATCCTTTCAATGTGAGAGATCTGATGAGGCTTGACATATGAGAGTAAGTCTCCCATCACCAACCAAACCTAAGGAATATTTCACATTTTTAAAATTCATAGATCACATCTACTTAAAGATAAATAATGTAATATATTGTCATTGTATTTCTTTCCTTGTCACATGATTTATTCTATGAATTTTCTTCTTATAAGCACTTGCATAGAACTTTGATATAAATATTTATGCATCCTTTATCATAATTTTTTTAGTGCAACAAGGTATCCTCTTGAAACAATGTTTTTCATTGAGTAATAACATCCTCTCACTCATTATTACTCTCCAAGTAACACATTAATTATGATTATTTTTTTCAACACAACAAAGTATACCTATTTTTTTATTGCAGCCCTTTGGCTAAATTTTACATGGTCACGTTCACATGGGTGCATTTGTTTTGTTTGCAAAAAATTTCATGTCATAATTTAATTTATATTCCAAAATATTGTTATAATATTCACTATGAGCATAGGTCCAATGATTCCAACACCATATTCTCTAAATGATCACCTAAACGCTCCTTATATGATCATCATAGTAGATCTTTTGCATTACAACTTAGGTATAGTATTAACATCATCAAAATATTTTGATATGACTTAGTAATATTGGTATTCTTTGTTTGGGGAGTGACTGGTAGTAGTAGATTCCTCGTGGTTGGGTAACAGTTGTATGCACTAAGTGATAATAATTATATTCTATGATTTTTTCCATTTGTGTAATGCATCCCCTAAATGGTCTATGTAATCATCCTCCTAGTTGGTTCCTCTTGAATAGATTCAAGATAATTATATTCAACACCATCATAATTCCCAATATTAATAGGTATGAAAATTTTTTATTCACTTATGTTAACTAGAAATGCAAGAGTGAAAAAATTGGGCTTCATCTCTTTGTTAAATCCTTGTGCAAAATTGAACGAATTCTTAGTCCTGACAAGAACATCCTGTTTTGCTAAATCCCTCAATGCTTTGGATATATTTTTCTTGAAATTGCATGGAAGATTTTTCATGTACATCTCTCTAATGATCTTTGCTATTACGCGATAGCTACATGTAGTGAGTTCCATGGTTTCATTAATAACTTATAGTATCATCTTCTTATGATGATTCACAGGAACAATATTGGCTTTCTATACCCTTCTAGTTTTTTTTCCCACTATACGCACATATTTTGGAATGGTGTCCTTTTTTCTTTTGAAATGTTACCTTCAGTTAAAGTCAAAAATATCAAAAATATATCATATAAGAATATTTTTCCTCTTTCCTCCTCTCATGCCCGAGTTTTTGAAACCACAGTTTCCATGAGAGAATGAAGTTTTCTAATCAACAATCAACCTATTTATGTCTATTTTCATGTCCACTTTGTTAAATAATTAGCACTTTCTAAGAGCATAAGTGACATTTCCAATTTGGCATCATATTGTGTGAGTTATAAATGAATATGAGCTTTGAACTTGCTAGCTTCATCCACTTTCCTCTTATAAGCATTTAGGCATTCTTGCTCCAAATGTAGAAGAAGTGTATCCCTCTTTAAATCCCTTTTGGAAACTTTTTATCATAACTCCACTTTATTGAATTCAATTTTTGTAACCTTTTTAGAGGGAAGGAAAAATGTTTTTTTCTATTTTTCAATTAGTTTCTATGAATGATGTTCTAGTACGTTGACAAGGATCCAACCAATAAATAACGCTTCTTTCATTGCAACCTTCAGTAAAAATGGATGCTTGTAAAATCCAATGAGAGTACTTCCCCATGTTGGTTCAGTGTACCTTAAATTGGAAGTGTCCCACAATTTCTTAGTTGTATTTCTTGTATACATGCATTCCAAAACATTAAAGATAAATTTTGCAGTTGTTCTAAATTCATCTTCTTTTCTTGCGAGTTAGATACAATATAGGTTGAGATGAATGTGGCAATGCCATCCAACAAATATTCCTTTATTAACCAATATTAATTAAAGCAATTTTGAGGTTTAAAATGGGCCTCCTAAGAAAAATATACAACAAAAATAAACTTGATAACAACCAATAGGATTCAAGATGATGATGTCAACCATGGGGGATGAATCGCCATTTTTTAAGTAAAAGGGTAAAAATATTAAAAAATAATAAAATCATAAAACCACTTTTTCAACTCATATTTTCAACTTATCTCCAAAAAAATTTACTCAAATTTTGAACGGGAGTACTTGTTGGATTCAAAATTTAATTCCTCATCCAAGGAGTACCCATGTTGCATAATTTCGATGCACCACAAGGTCCGTCGAAATTATGCAACATGGGTACTCCTTGGATGAGGAATTAAATTTTGCGTCCAATGAGTACTCCAAGTCAAAATTTGAGTAAAAACTTTGGCAGATAAGTTGAAAAAGTAGTTTTTTTCCTTTTTCCCTCTAAAATTTGATGATGTCATAAAATCGTATTTTAGTATTTCCATTATTATTTTACAATTTCCTTAGGAGGCCTATTTTAGACCTCTGAATTTCCCTAATGTGTGTTCAATACATTATCCATACTGTAAAAGTATGGATAAAATACATATTCATGGCTTCAATTTCCATGGTATCCTTATATTATATCTATAATCATTACTAAACCTCAACAAACCCTATTTTCACTATTGTGGCTACTCTCCTCGTGAAGCCATGTTGACTTCAATTTTTCATTGAAGTCTCATGTTGATTTTTCTTCATTTTCCAAAATTTAGTGGGTTTCCTTCTCTTGTGTGTATTACCTTATATTTTGTAGTTTGGTTTATCTCAAATGACCTCTTTCTTATATTTTTTCTTTCTTTAAGGAACTAGGAATATTATAGTGTTTGACCATGTGTCCAAGGTTGCTACATAAATAACATATTATATGACATAGAAATGAATAGGGTTTGAATTTTCTTGTGCCATTTATATTCTTCTTTCAATAATATTTGCAATAAAAAATATACGTCCAAAACCATTCCACATGAAACAATATCCATAGAAAGTATTTGTGTACCTGGTTGTTGATGACATCCTTGTAGGAAAATTTCTTTAATTGCTTTCTTGAAGATTCCTTCTTTTACGTTGCACATTTTTTTAATTAGTCTTGATTTTATTTCTCTTACATTATTCTACTACCTATCTAGGTTTATAACAATAGAAGCATGAGACATGTTTCCTCATTTTAAGTATTGCAAGTTTTCTAACGTCGTCTCTAGGGGCATATTTTAATTTCTTCAAATCACTATTTTTCTTATGATTTTGTTTCTTTCATTTATCTATTATTTTACTAATCATGGTGTTGTTACCTTCTTCTACTAATCATTTTGATGTTTTTGTATCTTGTCTGGTGGCTACCTTGGACCTACTTCTCTTCTCTTCTAGACTTTCATATTGTTTATTCTTTTTATCTAGCTCACTTCTAGATGAACTAATCTCAATCTCTAATATTTCACACTATTATTCTCTCTCATTTGTTTGGTTGTTGATCAATTATTATATTATTTTATCTTCCTTTAATTGTTTCCTCATGCTAACAATTAATTCCTTGTACTAATGCTCTCTTTCATCACATATATATAAAAATTTCATCTGATATTTATTTTCAATTTAATGTCTTTCTATCTTAAGCAATGCTAATTCAATATTATCTTTGTTTCATCTATTTTTTCTCCATGAGAATAAGGTACATTCACACTAACAAAATATTTCCCATTTTGATTGAAAAAATTCTCTCATAGGATTTTTTGTTTTTCCTCCTTTTATTCTCCTTTTCTACACTGCTAATGCTCGTATCTCCTTCATGCATGATCTTCAAACTATCATAAATTTCTTTTGCATATTTTAGATCTATCACAGTATCAACATATATATTGTGAAGAATGTTACAAATTTCACAATATCCCTGAGAATTTCACTATTTTTCTTGTGTATAGAGGGAGTCCTTACCATATCCATCACACACTAGCTTCTAAACATTAGGTCCATAACTAAATAGTTCAGATTTTACTAGCTTATATTTCGATTCTTGGAAGTTTGAGGTACTAAGGATAGGTACTTTTTGATAGTTCATTAATTAACTAGGGCTACCTTCCAACTGTTAGGCTTACAGAAAAGGAACCTTATCTGGTACCAATTGTTGGAAACTTGAGTAAACTGAGGGGGATCATGAAAATTAAATTCTATTTAAATTTTATTTTCAAAATTTATCTGAAGTATTCAATTAAAAATAGAACATCATATAAATAGTGGATTTAATCAACATAACAATATTTCATGACAACATAAAATAAGCACATAAAATAAACATATTTGAACACTAGATATAAGCGGATACCCATAAAGGGAAAAACCATGAATTTTTTTATTGTTACGATGTAAAAGGAAGCTCCCAATTCCTCTATTACATAAGCTTATAGAGGTTGCAACCTGATGAGGACCATCATTAGGTATATTTTAAGGGGTTAAAATTCCATACTTTGTCCATTAAGTTACCTCTCTCTCACATTTATTTATATTTTTTTCATATTATGCTTAATGATAAGGGTATATGATGTTTGTCATGTCTTGTTGCTTAATATGAATCAATACAAGGAAATAAAGCTATTTTTGAGATATTTTACACTTAAGGCTCAAAGTGGAAATCAAAGAGAGATCGTAGGAGGCTTTTCCACCTCCTTAACTCTCTCGATCAGACAATATCACATCGAGATCTCTCTTAAGATCTTGAATTCAAAGGCAATGAAGAAAAGTGACAGCCATGAGAATCCAAGCTCCCCTTTTCTCGAGATCAAGGATGAATTATTCCTCTTTTTTAAAGAGATGTATGTAGCTACCATTTTGTGTAAATAAACATATGCAAGAGAAAATTATGATTACAAATTTTTACTCATATAGGTAGCTCTTGAGCTTTGATTTAGTGTTATTTTTTACTGTCATATGTTGTATTAGATATTTGTATGCAATGATAATGAGAAGATGATTGTTTCATCACTGATTTATGCTTAGAGAGATGACACTTTTGGGTTAGGGCCCAATCCATTGGATAATTCCCTCTTTCTTATTCATATTGTCTCTTTATGTTTCAACATCTTGTTTATTCTGTTTACATTCTAGCAGCATAAACATTCCATCAAAATTGTGCTTGTAACCTCTCTTCCTCACCTCTCTTAAGGGAGATTTAGGAGAAGGATCTCCAACCAAAGATCAAAAGTATTTTGTTTATGATTTCTTGGAAATATATATAATTTTATTATCATGCTCATAATATTCTTACTGTAATTTAGGAGTTGGATTTGGGTTACATCATATTTTAGTAGAGATTAAGTAGGGTATTTCCATTCAAATAATCTTTTACACTTGTTAAAATGTTATTTTTTCAATAAGAAATTCATGAATGTGTGTAAGGATTGCAGGGTTGTATAAAAATTTAGGGAAAGGATCCTCTCTATCTCATCCATCCTCCTTCTCTTCAACCTCCAAATCTGCCACCAAAACCTTGTTTTATGAAACTACCTTCACCACTACCATAAGCAGCATTCCAAGTGAAAAACATGCCTCCCAAGGGTTTTGAGTTTGGATGGAGGTGTTGGCCACCTCTCCCTCACCTCATTCCACCTCCTCTCACATTTCCACACCTTCTTTACAGCTTTTTCATCCTTAAAAATCTCTCATGCTATTTCCTATAACACTTCAGGAGATTGTATAGAAATTATAGGACATCCTGTAGAAACCTTGTAGGTCACCTCTTCACTCCAGTTTAGCTCATTTTTTTCCCTCCTAACCTAGAATAGGTTTCACATGACTGCCAAATTTGAATTCATGGTTAGAAGAGGCTGCTAGGCCACTCCAAATATTCTTCCTTAGTTGCTGCAAAAAAAACAATAGCCATTAGGGTTTTATTTCATTTCAGAATTAGATTGAATTTCACATGAAAGTAAAAGGTGAATGAAACAATAGATAGGATTTGGTTTATGATTTCATGACATGTGCGATGATAGAATAGTTTCTTCATTTCAAATAATTATATAGCTAGATGAATGATTTCCATAACATAGTTTCCTTTTTCTTGCAACTAGATTAATGGTTTATGCTCTAATTTCAGTGACAACTGCAAGTAGGAGTTTGATATACATTATTTTTTCAAAGACTAGAAGAAATTCCATGCATTAAATTATCTAGTTGCACTTTAAACAAGTAGAAGGAATGGCCTAGAGTTACTACTAACCAAAAGACCTATTTGAGGGTGGCATGAGTAGAACTCATCTATTGTGCATATAGCAATGTCACGTCTAAGTTTTTACGAACCCCAGGTTGATAAGTAAAGTTGAGTATCCCTTGGTAGTAGCAACACGCTTGGTGCAATACCATAGCTCACCAATTTTTGGTGCCGTTGTCAAGGAGGTGTCTAAGTTTATCCTTGTTTTCTGCTTAAGCAATTTTTTCTATTTTTGTTTGAATACAATATGAAAAAGTGAGAAATAAATGAAAATAAATGTGTCTTTCATGCCTTGTAGGATTAGGGAGAACGAAGGAATTTTTTTACCAAAAAATCCCACATCCCCACACAGTCAACCTTCACTCTTCTTCAGTGACTATGAGTTAGAATACCATCTAGGTGAGAAACCGAAAAAGTTTAGGGAACCTATCGGGGAAGAAGAGAAATTTTCTTCACATGCTCAAGCTATGGATGAAAACAAAACCGAATGAGTCTTTCCCATTAGGGAAACCAATGGAGAGACTAGGATAAAAAACATCAGCTCTTCCACACTTCCATGGATTAAATTCTAATTACCCTGACATTTTCATGTTTGATTTTTCTATTGTATGTAGGAATTATGACTATGCCTTAGATGATTTCTTTTTTAATTGCTCTCCTCTACCATAAAGGATGCATCCTTAAGCTATTTCATCAGTCTACATGGGGACATAACCACTACCTGGTCCCAAATGAAGCTTCCTTGAACAACAAGTACATATACTATTGTAGGTCCTAAGAAATGAAGGATAAATAAGTACATATACTAGGGCCTGATGAATCTTTAGAAGATTATGAGGAAAGGTTTCAACTAAACTAAAACAGGGAAAAATACACCCTTGATCATGGAAGTGCTGGAAACCCTTAGCATGCTATTCCGAGGGGATATCTATCAACCAACATATGATGACAGCAAGAGTGTTTTTAGAAACCATTCTAGGGTAGTTAGGAACAATGCTTGGTGAGTACCTCTTCCTCCACCTCATCCATCGAAAGTGAGATAGGGAACATGTTAGAGGATTTCAAGATTGAAATGTTACATATATTTTCCTTGCAAATGGATAGCATGAATATTAAAAGGAAAAAAGAGGAGGGAGAGAGATCCTTAGCCATCGTTTGCCCTAGATTCACTACAAGACACCCTAGGAATGAATGCTCAATGAATTTCATATAAGTTTGCTCGGTTTGTGAAGAAAGCCATGCAACATAAAAGTGTCCTTCTTTACATGTCTTAAAATATGTATACCAAGGGGCGGAATGTGGGTCAAAGAAACTACAATGCAAACCAAAATTCACTCTTGCAGCCTTGGTATTATTCTACTCAATCATCATGGCCCGCACCTCCTTCTTGGCATTATGCCCCTCCATATGATCCTCAACTTGTCAATAAACCATTTTAGCCATATGCTCCCAAACCTCCTTAGTGGAGCAACCCATCGCAAGGGTGGAGGCCTCAACTCAGCCAGCCTCCTCCTTTACTTCCTTCACCTCAACCTCAACCTCCACTCAGTCATCCTGCTCCACCTAAATAACCTCAGATGCCTACTCAACCTAATATGAACCCAAATAACAAATAAGCACATCAGATCTATATTGGAGAGACATGTTACCCTAGCTATGTGGTGGAGATGCATGAGATTAACCTTCGGTATGGGAGAGTGCTACTAGATGTACATTCACCATCGCCATTTGAAGATATTGAAGGGGAAAAGGAAGAGAGTATCACTCAAGTAAATCCATCTCCTTTTCCTGAGAGGTTGATCCATCCAAGCCAACACACCCAAAAAGAGACTATAACTCTAGGAGAATTGAATAATATGTGTTTAAATATACCCCTTCTCCAGGATATTAATGGTGTTCCCATCTATTATAATATTATTAAAAAATAATGCTTCAAAAATCTCAGCAGAAAGAAGAGAGACACCCACACCATTAATATTGTAGGTTAATTATCTGATTTGATTTTGGGATAGTGATTTTCCCAAAGTACCTAGACCTTGGGATTCCATTAGTATATGTACACATTTATGTTATCATTTTCCCTCATACATTGATTGATCTTCACACTGTCATCAATGTGATGAGCAAAGAAACCGTGTTGAAGCTTAACCTCCAAGGAGCTTTGAGAAAGACCACTACGATTCTACAACTTACAGATAGATCCAAAATAGCTCTTAAGGGAGTTTTTGAGGATGTTATGGTCTTCATTTATTCATGGGACTATCCCACTGAATTCCTGGTCCTTCAACCGAAAACCAAGTTTAATGGTTATCCTCTTTTCCTAGGAATACCTTGGTTTTCCATTACTGATGATTATATCAGTTGTAAGGATGGAAACATGATGATCAAGAATGGGTCCTTTTCAAAATAATTGGTATTATTTCCTCGAGCCCAAACTTCCACTGAAAATGATATACCTTTGAGCCTAGATGATGAAGAAGAAGATGAATTCCACCATGCAACACCATACCTTGTTTGTACCTTATTTGTTGTTATCACATGAGGGAAACCTGATGAATATGACCTCATTGACCATATCCTTCAAAACAAAGTCCCCACTAGCATTATAGTTGATGAAATGGTGAGAGAATATGAAAGAAACCCTTGAAATGAGATATGCTCAGTTGACTGAGTCAAAGAACCTATGAAGATTAGAGAATTTGGAACATCTACAACCCTAAATATCAATCCCTCACTCTTAACGAGAGAGGAAGAACAATTGTGGAAGCTGTTGAGAGAGAACTTATATGATTTTTCTTTGGATTACAAAGAAACGAAAGGGGTGCATCCCCCAGTATTCACAAGCCATATTTACATTAAAGAGTGATGGAAGCCTATGCGCTAGCCCCAGAGGATAATGAACCAAATCTTGAAAGACATATTAAAGGATGAATTAGAATAGTTGTTGGATGCAAGGTTTATATACCCCATCTCAGATAGTGAATAGGCGTCTCCTCTACTCTTAGTGTGAAATAAGAATGGGAAGTGGAGGATCTATGTTGATTAGATAGAATTGAACAAAGGAACAAATAAATACAATTTCCATTTACCTTTCATTAACCAAGTCATGGATGGTATTGCAGGGAATAAGTTATTCTCTGTCTTGGATCGATTTAGTGGTTACAATAAAATCTAGATCGATCCTAAAGACCAAGAAAATACTACATTTACATGTCCTTGGGGAACCTTTTCTTATAAAGTTATTCCATTTGGCCTATGCAATTCCTCTACCAATTTTTAGAAAGTAGTCCTGTGCATTTTTGCTAATCTTGTTCATGATTCTGTGGAAATATACATGGATGATTTCACTCCTTATGGGTATGGTTTCCAAGAGGCCCTCTCTAATTTGGCTAAATTTGTAAGGAGATTCATTGAAATGAATCTCTCATTGAGTCATAATATGTGTTAATTATTGATGAAGGTAGGTATTTTCCTTGGCCAAACCATATCTTTGGAAGCGATACAAGTAGACCCAAACAAAATTTCCATCATAGAAAGGGTGCCTATTCCATGGAAGAAAAGAGATATTAGGAGTTTCTTGGGCCTTGTTGGTTACTATTGGAGACTCATCAAGGATTTTAGCAAGGTGGTTTCACAATTGTTTGGATTGCTGGCCAAGGACTTTGAATTCTACTGGTCAAGTCTTTTTCAATAAGCCTCTGAAACCATAAAGTAAAAGTTTACCATTGCCCTATATTTAGAGGTCCCAATTGGGTTCTGTCCTTCCATATCCATACTGATGACTCAGATAAAGTTGTGGGGGAATATTTGGGAAAAATGGATGATAAATTACATTATTCCATTTATTTCACCAAAAAAAAATAAAATTCTAAGGAAGAATCAAACTACACTATCACTAAGAAAGAGATTTTAGTTGTCTTTTATTGCTTGAAAAAATTCAAACATTATATTATTGGGTACAAAACTTTTGTGCATATTGACCATGCAACAATCAAATACATGATGAACAAACCTGATGTGAATGATAGAATTATTAAGTGGTTATTATTGTTGCAACAATTTGACTTAACTATCATTGATAAGTCTGGGAAAGAAAATGTGGTTGCATATTTTCTTTCTAGACCCACTTTAAGAAGAGATAATGAAGAGATGATTGATGACCAACTTACATATGAGAAGTTATTTTCTATCTCACTACTCTCTAACTGGTTTTTTGTAATATATGGTGAGCCCTGGTATTGCACCAAGAGTGTTTCAACTCCCATAGGCTACTCTACTTTACTTTTATCAACACAGGGTTCATACAAACTTGGAGGTGACAATTCTATATACACACTAGATGCATTGTATTCATGCCATCCTCTCTTGGTTCTACGATGGGGTACTACATCTAGGGTTACTTATAGGATTTGAAGACTATCACACTTCTGAATGAAAACTAAGACTGAAAATAACTCATTACCATTACTCTATGAACAAGAAAAGAAACTATTCTAGATCATAAAGACGCATCTAGTTATTTGCAAGAAAGGAAATCTACACTTAAACTAATGCAAGAAATAAAGTTAAACTAAGTGGCATTCATGAATTAAACTTGCAGAAAGGGAAACTAATCTAGGCACACATGTTGAACCAAATGACTTATTGAAATCTATTTATCTCATGCTTGATTTCTATGCTTAACAATGCATCTATGAATTACCTAAAAATTCTTATAAATAACTCTGTTTTACAGCAAAATAAGGAGGCACTAAGGTTACCTAAGAGGGTCTTAGACTCATGTTTTCAGAGTTGAAGGTGTCTTGGAGGTTGTGCCATGTCAAGATGAGGTGAAAGATATGCTTTGGGCTGAAGAGGTGACTATCTGGCACTGCTACACGATCAAATACATGATTTCTTGTAGCATTATAGGATGTCGTGAAATGCTACAGGAAATTGGCCAAGATTAGTTTGAGGCCAAAAATGGTGAGGAAATGGGTAGGAGAGGTGAAATTAAGGTGGCTCTAGGTGGATGGAAGGTAGCCAACCCTTTTGCCAAGCCCAAAAATTCTCTCAAAGCATGTCTTTCACCTCCAAGATGGCTCTCGGTGTTTTGGTGGAGATTTCCAAAAACAAGGATGAAGGTAATTTGGTTGGAATTTGGTTGATGAGTGGTGGAAAATAAAGCTAATGGTGTTGGTAGAGTCCTCCTCTATTTATGTAATCAAACATGCAAGAAAAATACCTATTCATACAGTTGTCATTAACAAATATATTATGAAAATGGTAGAGAATATGAGTTGAATTTAAGAAAAGATACGTATTCACTAGAAACAAAAAACTAAATTTGCATCTACAATATGTTCATGATGAACAAAGAAAATTATCTAAATTTTGCAAGAAATTATAAACTGAAAGCAAATTTGGGTCTATGGTGAAGATCTACCCTCCTCAAACCCTAATGGAAGAGGTGAGAGAGGGAGGATTTAACACATAGTTTTAGAGTTTTCTATGCTATTGCAACATGATAGGTAAAGAAACTAATGAAAGAAACATCAAATGGAAGCAAACCAAATACAACAATATGAAATGTAAGAAAATTATATACAACACATAAAATAGAAGGAAACTAAATACAATGAGATGAGATGTAAGAAAATTGACTACATAAACATAAAAGGTAAACCCAAATACATAAGAGAGACTGAGGTGAATGGATTGCGCCCTAACCCATAAGATTAGCTCCCTAAAACTAACTCAGTGAAGAATAAACTGAATAATCATTTTATTTCATAACCAATTATGATACATAGCTTATGAAAGCCACAAATTTCTATTAAATGAGCTAAGAGTGCTCTATCTATCTCCAAAACACAAATCCTAATGAGCTCTTTCTCTTCCCTATTTATCCTAAATGGTAGCTACCAACATCTCCCTAAAAAGTAGGCGATTTGTCTCCTTGGAGCTCGAGAGAATTGGAGCTTGGATCCACTTAATCTTCCACTTGCTTGACTACCTTTGATTTCGAACTGTTGGAGGAGAATCTCGAGGATCCCTTGGTTGCCTTTAGGAGTTAAGGAGGTGGTTAACCCCGTAAAATCACTCCTTGTTGTCTACTCTGAGCCTTGATTGCGGAATATTCAACAAAAATGGCATATTCTCTTGATTTTCATGCATTTAAACCACATTAGGAATTTGAAGTATGAAACCCTTAATACACCATCTAAATTAATCAAAATATGACCATAATGCAATTAAATGTCATAAAGGGAGACTAGTAAGGATAAAAATTTGACAATCAACCCCTTAAAACATACCTAATTATGATTATGATCATCACCCCCTACCCAATGGTTTCTCATTCTCTAAGAAACTTAGTCCTATTTCTTTATCTGTTTTAGTGCCTTAGTGGCCTCTTTGACATCCCAAGGAATCACTGAAGGAGACACCTCAGTAGGGTAGAATCCAGCATTCCTTTCTGCCTCCTCCCATTATCTGTTTTCTTCAGCTTTGTATTTTCCTTCACCCAGCCCCAACAACAAAGGTGAGCTGAGTTTTTTTCCAAGCCATTGTATACTCATTATCTGCATAGCCCTCTTTTATAAAGGTGCCATTTCTAAGGAATTTATCAATATCTCTGGAGTATGATACTCAATTTTTCTAAGAGTAAAAGTGAGGCCATTCCATCTCCTCTAACTTGCCATTGCTTATTCCTCTCACAACAGTCTAGAAATGTCATCAAAGTGTGCAATGGCCTATGCTTGGGTGTTGGAGGTATTTATTTGCAATGTTGGCATCATTTTCTATCATTAGGTGATTGTTAATGAACCCTCTAGGTTTGAATATTTCTTCCCTGATATAGATAAGCTCCTTTACATCCCTTATCATCACACTTTTTACCTCCTCCACCATTACCTTCTCATTGGTCATCCAAGAGGCTAGGGCCATCAACTACATATTCCCCATCCTAGGGTTAGGATCCAAAATTTTTAGATCATTCATTATAAGATTATGCATATAAAAATTTTCAAAATTGGCGTTATCTGTTATGTTGGACTTGTTGCAAAATTCAATAAATTTCCTTTAGTTTTGGAAAGGTGACGATCCATAATAAGCTGTTGTTTTGATCTAAAACTATAGCTACTATTCCTTCATGTATATGGCATAAGATTTTGAAGGATGTTTGTGTTGTATTTCCTCCATGAAGAAATCTTCCATGGTCACAATATGATTCTCGTCCTACTGTAGTTTCCTTTGCAACCTTGCATTTTCTTCTTGTTTTTCCTATAGTTTCTCCTTCAACATTGCATCCCTAAGTCTAACATCAGCCAAATATTTTCCCATCTTAGTGACTTTTTCTTCCATGATCCCTACATCTTGCACACTCTTTGTTTTGGAAATTTGCATCCAATGATATGTGTGTTCTCTCTCTTTCTCTAGCTGGTAAATAGGGGAACTCAGAGATTTTGAGGGATCAACCTTCCTCCTTCAATGAATGTGTAGTACGATCTTAGATTTATGTATGGGATAGGATGTTTAACTACTCATATATATTTTGGAATAGATTTTGGAGAGGCATGCTCCTCCTATGGTTTATCCTATTCCTTCCCTTTTGCATCCTTCCCTTCGATATCTGCCTCTTTTTCAACATCTTGGGCCTCCTGGCCTTCCAAGGGTGACTTATCTTCCTCCCCCATAACCTTTTTCTCTTTCTCTGACATAACTAGAGTTTCTTGTAGCACTGATAGAGTTGCCTGTAGAAAACATCATTTTTCCCATACCAAACCCTCATTTTCTTGCTACTCCTTCTTTTCTTCTTCTTAAAGGTCTGGTGGGGTTGGTACTTGTTTGATTATTCTAGCCTTGAAGAATGTCTCCTCATATAGGTCAGAATTGTCTTCTCATGTGAGGTTACCTCTCAAAGTTTTCCCTCTTCTAGGATTATTTCATCTTTCTTTGTGGGCGACTCTTCAATTATTATCATCCTTTCGGTTGGATTTCGGGGTCTCCCTTTCTTCACACTAACACTCTTTCTAGTCCTGAAGTACATGGAGGTATGTCTTTTCCTCTTTTCCTTCATTGGGGTGCTTAGATTGGCTAAGATGACAACCACTTATTTTTTTGATATTCCTGGTGATAGACTGGTCTGTTGGGGATAAATGTCAGTGCTTAGCTTGGGGTCTAATATTTCTTCTCCTCTTGTCTTTCCTTTCTTCTCTTGTTATTTATATTCCCCCTCTTTTTCATCTCCTTCTCCTTTTTCATCTTTCTCTTCCTCCTCTTTTCATTTCTTTGTTTCTCGGGTTTTTGTGTATTATGATTATGTCTCCATCTCCTCTTCCTCAACTCATTCCTCTTCTTCCTCTGCTTCCTATGTCCCTTTATTCTCTCATACCCCTCTATCCAAGAATATAAGCAGGGGTTTATCCAGGAGTGAAAACTTTTGTCCCTATGAATGCTTCCCTATCCATATCTATGAATGTGGATCAAGGTACAAGCATGTTAAACCTATTGAGAGCATCTCCTACTATAATTTTGATAAGGCCATGGTGAGCTAAGTGCTAATAATTTATTTCCCTCATTCTTTGGCTCACGTATCTGATGGAATGTAGGAGGAAGTATGGAATTCTTTGTCTCTCCTCTCGTGGCAGATCTCCTTTGAATCCAATCTCATGTAATAATATGAAATGGTATCCATAAACCACACTCAGTCTTCCCTCACAGGAAATGTATTTCATGATGTGATGTGACACTTCATCCCATGGATACAAGAGGCTTTCCCTTTTCACTCCATTTTTATCCTCAATGTATTACTCGTTAGGAAAAAATAATATCTTCTTGGAGGCAGTGATTGACACTCTATCCTCTCTGTTCCACTTGAATCGTAGAGGAAAGATTGTATATTTGCTAATAATTTCATGGGTTATGGTGATGCGTAGTACTCTAACCACTGTGGTGTCCCTATCATCTACTTGTGAGTGCAAGGCCACTGCAAATTCCCTAGCCACTTCATCATCAAAGTCCTTGAGGAGCTCGAAGAATTCTAATCACTAATGATTTATAAAAATATCAACCACCTAAGGGTGTAATCTAATTATTTTGATATCTATGGGTTCCCTTCTATTAAAACCTCCCCCCATCTTATGATTGCGTTATGGATATGGATGGATTGTTTTTTTCTTAGAACACTGGTGATATGGGACCTCAGAGGCTTCAATTCAACACAAATTCAGACTTTCCTGACCTTAATTCTCTTAAAAACCTCTTAAATTCTGAATTATTATTGTGACTGTGTATAATACTTTCATGAAACATTTCATAACATGGTGGGGTGGCATGCACTTACCTCTGCATTTTGATGTTTCTTGCTTGGGAAATTGTGGTTTTGGGTGTCAATAACATCTATGAGTGGCTTTCATGGAGTGGCTTTCATGGAAATTCTAATCATTAGGGGAATTTTGAGGTCTAAAATGGGCCTCCTAAGGAAATTATGAAATAATAATGGAAATAATAAAATGATATTTGATTACATCATCAAATTTTAGAGGGAAAAAAGAGAAAATTATCTTCTCAACTTGTATTTTCATCTTATCTCCAAATTTTGTACTCAAATTGCAAGCAGGAGTACTCGTTGGATGCAAAATTTAATTCCTGATCCAAGGAGTACCCTTGTTGCATACTTTTGATGGATGTAGCTACACAAAAAATGAGAAATACATGAGAAATGTGACTGCAATCACATTTTTAATGTATTTCTCATTTTTCATGTATCAGGGTCCATTGAAAGTATGCAACATGGGTACTCCATGGATGAGGAGTTAATTTTTTCATCCAACGAGTACTCCCGCTCGAAATTTTAGTAAAAACTTTGGGAGATAAGTTCAAAATATGAGTTGAAAATGTAGTTTTTTCATTTTATTATTTTTTATATGTTTACACTTTCACTTAAAAAATGGTGAATCATCCCCAATGGTTCATATCATCACCTTGAATCCTATTGGTTCTTATAAAGTTTATTTTTCTTGTACATTTTTCTTAGGAGGCCCATTTTAGACCTCAAAAGTCCCCTAATTCATTGTGCAACCTTCCTATAGATTTCCTATAGCATTAGCAGACTTCATGTAGCACAGGCTTCCATGAAAACTTCAATCTTGGTCTGAAATTATTTGATGGCTGTTATCTCTCTCCTTCTCTAACTATTTTTGGAATGCATAATGGAATGAAGGAAAATTAGTCAAAGCACACAATTATTCCAAATTAAGCATTCTTGGACTGGAGTGATGATTTGGTTTTTCTGCAAGGTTTCCTCTTTTGGACCGTTGGCCCCACTCGATCCAATAATTTCTATTTCTCTTGGAATCACTTCCATCTCCTCATGATCTCTTCGTTAAATTATTTGATAGCCCAAGTGGCATAAAAAAATCCACTTCTTGTTCACTTTAACTTTACAAGGGTGGCCAAGTTAAGAGGCCACCTTTTTTCCCTTTTAACTCTCTATTCTTAACATTAATTCATTTTAGCAACATGATACAAAGCGAGAGGGTGAGGGAGCCATACCTAAGCCTACTACTGTTGAGGAGTTGTAGAGTTTATTTGATGAAGGGAGCTAGAGTCTAGTGATAGGCATCAGTCTTTTTTTCTTTTTTTGTGCTTTCCTTTATGCATATTTTATGAGTGAGAAGCTTATTTTTGAGTGAGTGGCATATTATTATTATTATGATTATTTTCTGATTATTTTTGCATGTATTTCATGGACATCCTCAGGTGTTGTTGCTAGTGTGGCCTTCCTCCTAGAGTATTCTAGTGATCATCTCAAGCCATCTACATGAGGTACCTCTTGTTTTTTTGGGTTGCTGTTACATGTATAGGATTGCTACACAATCCCCTTTCTAGTTCTTTGGGTCTCCAATTAACGAAGAAATGAGGAGAAGTAGTGAAGGGATGCTAGGAATGGAGTTATGGAGTGGATGGAGTGGTGGAGAGATGAGGGGGGAGGCCATGTGTAAATATTTAGCTAAACTAGCTCATAGTGGTGAAAGAGGGGGTTTTGTGAGTGAATACTTATGCATGGAGTGGAGTGACGGTTAGGAGTGGTAGGTATGGGAAGAAGAGTTATTTTCATGTCTTCCTTGAGGGTTAGGTGTCCTTGAGTGAGTTGGTTCTCTCTCCGATGAATTTCCTATAAAATTATAGGGTTTCCTGTAGCACTATAGGAAATTCTATAGCAGCCTTGAACATCATGTAGAACTACAGAGTTAGAAAACATGGGGTTTTTTTCTCACCTGGAGGGATAAATGGATGGATGGAAGCATACTAGAGTTGATCATGGAGTGGGTAGCTAGAGGAGAGAGAGAAGAGAGAAAGAATGTTGTTCCTCTTTGCCCCAACTGTCCTTGATCAACAACCTGCAAAATAGAAATAGGTGAGTGCATAGGTGTTGTTTCATTTTTTCATTTTTCTCTTTGTTTTTTCTTTCCTTTTTTTTTAAGATAGTTGGGCTGGCTCCATAGAGGTTTTCAACGCACAAAACTTCCTTTAATACCTCAAATCGGTTTTTTCCAAAGCATCTTTTAATTTTTTTTCTTTTGTTTTTCCTTTTTTCCCCTTTTTTTCTCCAGGATTGCCTCATGGAGGTTTTCAACCTAGGATTTGGTCTGGGATGCCTTAGAGAGGTTTTCACCCATGGCTCCTTATTTTTCTTTTTCTTTTCTTTGCTTACGAAAGCGAGGGGCTAGAAACTATGGAGATTCCAATGACATTCATCTCAATTTTTATTGAATTGATAAACTTAGCATTTGACATGGGGTTCTTGTACATTTTTAGCCTATAACCATTGACAAGTAGGGGGATCCACTCCTCATCTATGGTTCTGATCTGAACAACCCCATTGTCATTGAAATTTTCCACTTGATAAGGTCCTAGCCACCTTGTCATTATTTTTTCTTTCAAGTCCTTGTATCTGGAGTGATAGAGTAGCACTCAATCTGCTTCTTGAAATGTATTTTCTTTTAAATTTTTTTCATGCCAAACTTTCCTTTGTAGCTGAATTACCTTTGTGTGAAGGAGCACATGCATTCTAAACTCATCCAAACCATTTAGATGCAGAAAAATTTCTTTTTGTGCCTTTATGATATCCAAGCATAATTGAGATGCCATTCTCAGGGTGTCCTACTCAAACTCAATTGAAAGAAGAGTTTTCTTCCCATAAACTAAATCATATGGAGTAAACCCAGTGGTGGTATTCCAAGTGGTATTATAAGCCCAAGTGGCTTCCACTAATATGTCTTCCCAATATTTTTCACTATTGCTCATGACCTTGGTGATGATGTTCTCCAAGGTTCTATTTTTCACTTCCACCTGGCCATTTTCTTGAGGACGATAGGTAGTGGATGTATTTTTATTTATCTTGTGCCACTGTATGAGGTTTTAAATGAGATGAGATGTAAATTGAGCCCCCTTATCAATGAATACCTCTCTGGGGTATCCAAACTTGTAGAACTCATTCTCTGTTAGAAATTGATCTACCTTCTCTTCTATTTATACTTTTACAACTCTTATTTTAGCCCACTTGGTTAAGCAGTCAGTGAAGACTATGATATACATTTTCTCCCCAGATGGTGGATCATTGCATGAAATGAAGTTCATTCCCCACTTGTGAAATGGGTCTAAAGCCACCTGAGGGTGCAAGGGAATTTATTCCCTCTGTGTAGTTCTCCCTATACTTTGGCACTAATCACATCTACTAGTGTATCTCCTGGCATCTTGGTGGAGGCTATGCCAATTGTAACCTTCTTGCAAATCTTTGAAGGATGTCCTCTTCGCAGAAGAGTGGCCCCCATAGGGACCATCATGACAAGCGAGAGAATGTCAAAAACCCCTTTTTCCCTCACACATGTTTTGAGAATATAGTGAGGACCAAACTTGAAGAGATTACCACCAATCTAGGTGAAAGGGGTTTTTTTCCTGATAATGTTTCTCTTTTCTCTGGATGAAATATTTGGAGGGAAATTTTCAGCAACTAAGTGGTTATCTATGTCATCAAACCAAGGAGATAGTGTTGAGATAAAAATTATGTGTTCATACGAAATTTTATCATCCACCACCCATTCCTCATCTGTAGGTAGAGTTAGGATAGATAGGAAATCTGCAACAACATTCTCCTTTCCGCGTTTATCAACAATGGTTAAATTAAGCTTTTGTAATAACAACAACCATGTAATGATTCTAGAATTAAAATCAGGTTTAATCATTAAATATTTTATGTTTGAATGGTCAGTATGTACAAAGTTCTGATAACCAATCGTATAATGCCTAAATTTTTTAAGAAATGGACAATGTCTAGAAGTTCCTTTTTTGTGATAGTATAGTTAAGTTCAAATTTGGACAAATTTTTGCTAATGATGTAGATGGCATACGTTAATTTTTCTTCTAACTGCACCAAGGCCTCCCCCACAACTTTTTCTTATGCCTGTGTGTGGATGTGGAAAGGCAGATCCTAGTTCGGACCTCAAAGAATGGGGGAAATAGTTGGCTTTTCATTAATCGAAATGTTCTTGAGAGATAATACACCAAAAAACTCATAATCTTTTGGAAAAAACCAAAATAATGGAGAAGCCACCTTTATTAGGTCCTTAATGAACCTCCTACAATAGCCATCAAAACCTATGAAACTTCTAACATCTCGCTGGTTTTGAGGAACAAGAGCCTTTTTTATGATCATGATTTTGTTTGGGTATACATGTATTTCTGCTTGTGGTATTGAGTGGCCTAGGACTATCCCTACTCTTTTTAAGAATTCACACCTTTATATACTCAAGGAGAGATGCATTTAAATGCACTTTCTCAACACTTTTACCATATTGGAGAGAGATTCCTCAAAATCATACCCATAAGGTGTGAAATCAACCATGTAGATTTTGACCGAGTCATGGACTAGTTCAGAAAAAATTCTCAGGATTTCTCTCTATAAACTATGAGGGGAATTTAAAAACCCAAAGGAAAGGAATCTATAAGAAAAATTTCCTGAGGGACAGGTGAAAGTAGTCTTGTCCTAGTCCTCAAGGCTAATTTGGACCTGGTTATACCCACTAAACCCATCTAGGAACGAAAAAAAAACTTCTTCTTGTAAGGCCATCCAGTACTTGATCTATGAAGGGAAAGGGAAAATGGTCCTTTTTAGTGGCATATTTTAGTGCTTGGTAGTCAACAAAGATTCACCACTTACCATTCTTGTTTGGGACTAGAACAAGAGGAGACACCCACTCACAGTCCTGTATGGGATAGATGAAACATCCATCCAACAAATTTTGTAATTCAGCCTTCGTTATGTCCTTGAAAGCTGGGTTCATCCATATTTGGTGTTGGCACACAATCTTGCATCGTTATTTAATATAAATATGATGTTTCCACACTGAGGAATGCACCCCTTTGATGTATTTGTAGTCCCAAGCGAATGTATATGTTTTCTTTGAAGAGTTCGCATAATTATTCTTCTTCTTTAGCTGAGAGGGATGAGTTAATCTTCAGAGATTTTGATGGGCCAGATTCCACAGCCTTGGTGGATTTAGAGGTTGAATCTAATGAGTGCAGATCCATCAAAGGGTGTATTTCATATTATTTTACTAGGTCATCAAGTGGAATTTCATTCAGGGATTGGCTTTGAGTTGTGTGGTTAATGAGCTCAAACTCATCGGGTTTCCCCACTATAAGAACAATATCTATGATACAAATGGGGTAGGGTTTGGTACTGTATACTTCATATTATTATTCTTCATCCTCGAACCATAAAGGTAAGTCATGGCCAGTGGAAGACTAGGCAGGAGGAGGACATAATACCAACTTTTTAGAGAAGGGCCCATTATTTATAGTCATGTTTTTGGCCCTGCATTTCATATAAGCATCGATAGTGGCTAAGAAATGTATTCCTAAAATGAGAGGATATCCATTAAACTTTGTTTTTGTTTTTTTTTTCTTAATATTTTTTCTGGAGGAACAGGAAATATGTAGGGTAATCCTAAGAGTTTCTTGATATCATAACATCCTCAAAAATTCCTTCTAGATCTACTGTGGAACTATCTGTATGTTGCAGAATATTGGTGGTATTTCTAAAGGCTCCTTGGGGTTTGCGTTTAAGCATAGTTTCCTTGGTAATCACATTGATGGCAGCCCCAAGATCAATAAGAGTATTTGGGATTATTACACCATCGATGTGTACATATACTACTAGCCTTCCACGGCCCAAATACCTTGGAAATATCACCCTTCCCAACATTTGATCAGACATTTTTCCCAATACATTGATGGAGGGGGTGTCCTTCTTATATCTCCCAAGTTTCTTAAAGCACTTTTATTTGATGAGCCTATTGTAAATAGGAACATCCTTAATGGCTTGTGTAAGGGGTATTTTCACACACATATTTTTTAGTTCTACCAAAAGTTCAATCTCTTCAGGGGTTTGATGAATAAAGTGGATCAACCACTCAAGAAAAGTAGGCGGTTGTATCTAGGTGTTGCTTTCTTCATTTTCATCCTTAATCTTTGTAGGTGGAGATGGAGGATGATTGTCTAGGAGTAATATTCTTGACCTGAGGTTTATCTCATGTATCTCCACAAAATAAGCTAGATAGGATTCTTCGCCACTGTAAACCTATTGTGCCTTCTTATTTTTCGAGTTCGGATTGGGATGGGTAGGCATATGAGGAAACTTAGGTGGAGAAAAATCGGTGAGCCAAGGTTGAGGTTGGGGTGGAGGTAGTAAAGCATGTGGTTGATTTTTTTGGGGCCTCCTCCCTTGTGATGAGTTGCTCCACTGAGGTGGTTGAGGAACATATTGCTGGAATGGTTAGTTCATAGGCCGAGGGCGATATGGAGGGTTGTAAGGCAAAGTAGGAGGTGTATGCCATGATGGGGGATTGGATGTGTACCAATACTTCATAGGTGCATTTTGGTTTGTATTATAGTAGGAGTAAGGTGCACCTTGCATACCTAGCTGATATGAGTGACACCCTTGATGTCACCTCTAATTTATGAAACATAGTAGCTCAGAAAAAATCTATGACATTTAGTGGAGATTCATTCCGACTGTGTTTTCTTGTACATATAGGGTAGAATATAGCCAAGGCCCTATTTTCTTCCTATTTTTTCCTCTTGATCTTCATTGTATCCATTTTCAAATAAAAAGGTGTGGAAAATCTCACTTTTGAAGTCCTCCAACATATCTCCAATCTAATGCTTGATGGAGGTGGAAGAGGAAGGGGTGTTGGTCAGGCTTTGGCTAGCTCTACCTTTCTTCATAGCTACCCTAGAGTGATTTCTAAGGAAAAATTTGATGTCCACAAAAGACAACTAGTATATTTCTCCCCCAGAAAACATATTCAGGGTTTCTATCACTTCTTTCCTATTCCCTTTAAGAAGTAGAAATTTAATTGATCCAGGATCAAGGGTGCAACTGGGTCTTTTATTGCTCAACTCAAATCTTTATTCATAATCCTCTAGGGATTCATCAGGTCCTAGAGTCATGATAAATATTTCCTCTTTGGTTTCCTTGGACCTACAGTAGTCTCTATATTTGTTGTTAAAGGACTCTTACATCGGTTCCCACGCAGTGTTGTTGTTCCGAGGAAAACCCATGAACTAGGGCAAGGCTTCATCCTTGAGGGTGGATGCGAATATTTTTAGCTTTTATTCATCTGAGGAATAGTCATAGGTCCTACAGAGAACAATGAATTCGAACATGAAGGTGTCGATATCCTAAAAAATAACTCCATGGAAATTTGGAAGGGCTAAGGGACCGATGCTCTTCATTCTAGTATCATTATTTGTTTCTCTAATGGGAAAGACTCCTTCGATCCCAGTCTCATCGATGACTTGAATTATAGAGGTAGGTTCCTAAGATGAAGCAAGTTCTTCTTCTTCTCTGATAGGTTCTTCAAATTTTTTAGGTGGCTAACCTATGGTGAATTTTTGAGGATGTTGGGGTTTTTGGTAAAAAGTTTCCTTAGATATCCCTACTCCTCCAAGGCATGAAAGTCGTTTTTTTTTTCATTTTTCAATATTTTGGAATTGAATGCAAAATAAAAGTAGAAAATAATTCTAAAAAAAAATCAAAGCATCTACTTAGACACCTCCCTAGAAATGGTGCCAAAAAGTGGTGAGCCTTGGTATTGCACTAAGGGTGCTGCAAAACCCCGAGGCTACTCTACTTTGCTTTATAAACCTGGGGTTCATAAAAACTTGGAGACAATGTGATATACACAAAAAATGCATTATAGTTATGGCAACCCCTTCTCAGTTCTATGATGGGGCACTACAACTAGGGTTAATTCTAGGATATGAATTTTTTCAGAAATCTAAATGAAAAAAATAAGACTAAAAATAACTCATAAACACTTCTCTATTAATAAGACAAGAAACTATTCGATATTATAAAGACTCATCTAGCTATTTGCAAGAAAGGAAATCCACACTTAAACTAATGCAATAAATAAAGTTAAAGTAAGTGGAATTCATGATTTAAATTGTTGAATTGAACTTGCAGAAAGGGAAACTAATTAGTCACACATGCTAAACCAAATGGCTGATTGAAATCTTACTATATTATGCTCAACTACTATGCTTAACAATGCATCTATCAATCACCTAACTATTCTTGTAAATATTTATGTTTTGTAGCAAATGAATGAGGTGCTAAGGTGACCTAGGAGGGTATTGGACTCATGTTTTCAGAGTTGAAGGTATCTTGGAGGTTGTGCCAGGTCTATATGAGGTGCAAGAGAGGTTTTGGGCTGAAGAAGTGACTGAATGGGACTACTACAGTATTATTTATAGGATTTCCTATAGCGCTACATGATTTCCTAAAACACTATAAGAAATAGGACGAAGGTGGAATGAAGGTAGATATAGGTGGATAGAAGGTATCTAACCCTTTGGCCAAGCTTCTTTCACCTCGAAGGTGGCTCTTGGTGTTGTGGTGGAGATGTAAAAAAACAGAGCTGAAGTTTATTTGGTTGGAAGTTCATTGATGAGGGGTGGAAACTAAAGCTAATGGTGTTGGTGGAGTCCTCCTCTGCTTCTCTACTCAAACCTGCAAGAAAACTACCTATTCATGTAGTTATCATTCACAAATCTATTATGAAAATGGTGGCAAAGATGAGTTTAATTTAAGAAAACCTACCTATGCACTTAAAACATAAAAATAACTTTACATCTACAACATTCTCATGATGAAAAAATAAACCTATATAGCTTTTCCAAGAAATAATAAATTCAAAGAAAATTGGGGTTTGTGGTGAAGGTATACCCGCCTCCAACCCTAATGGAACGGGTGAGAAAGGGAGGCTTTAAAACATAGTTTTAGAGTTTTCTATGCGACTGCAACATGAAAGGAAAATAAACTAATGGTAGAAACATGAAATGGAAGGAAACCAAATAAAACTATATGAAATGTAAGAAAAATATTTACAAGACATAAAATGGAAGAAAACTAAGTATAGTGACATGAAATATAAGAAAGATAACTACAACAACATAAAAGGTAACACAAATACATAAGAGAGACTGAGGCGAGTGGATCGGGCCCTAACCCACAAGCTCAACTCCCTAAAACTAACATAGTTAAGAAGAAACTGAATACTCATTTTATTTCATAACTAGTTCCGCTATATAGCATATGAAAGTCACGATTGTCTATTACAAGAGCTAAGAGTTCTATATCTATATCGAAAAATCGAATCTTAATGAGCTCTTGCTCTTCCCTATATATCCTAAAGGGAAGATACCCACAAATCCCTAAAAATTATGTGATTTTTCTCCTTAGAACTCGAGAGAAGTGGAGCTTGCCTCAACTTGATCTTCCATGAGCATGGCTGCCTTTGATTTTGAACTATTAAAGAAGAATCACCAGGAAAACTTGGCTACGTTTAGGAGCTAAGGAGGTTGTAAACCCCCTACAATCACTCCTTGCTATCTACTCTGGGCCTTGATTGTGCAATCTTTAGAAAAAATGGCATATTCTCTTGATTTCCCTAAATTCAAACCACATTAGGCATTTAAAGTATCATACCCTTAATACACCATCTACGCTATGAAACATATGATCATAATGCAATTAAATGTGAGAAAGAGATAATAATAATCCTAAAAAGTTGAAAAATAACCCCTTAAAATTTACCTAATGATGGTGCTCATCAATATCTAAATACCTAGATGTTGGGGGATTTCGTCGAAATCTGTCATCCAGGGAGAAGAGCAGAATTGTGAGAAAGAGTACCCCTTTCACTTGCATTGGTGGAAATATTTTTAATTTTGGAATAGTTCAGATTCTAAGGATATGTGTCATCAAGGAAGAAGTCTTTTACACCCTCTCAACATTTAATTATGGTCCTTGTGGTGGTCATTTTCCAGCTAATAGGACAATTTTCAAGGCCTTGCAAGTTGGCTACAATGGGCGAACTCTCCATCAGGATGCTAGAAGATATACCAATATATGTGACGACTGTTAGAGGATTGGAAAACCTACACCCAGGGACAACCTCATGTGGCCTTGGAGCCATTTGAAAAATAGGGAATGGAATTCATGGGGCCAATCAACCCACCATCTAGGAAAAAGAAATACATCATAGTATGCATTGATTATTTGACAAGATGGGATGAGACAAAGGTTTTCAAGGTGAAAACCGAAGAAAATATGGTTGAATTTTTAAGAGAAAATGTGTTGTACAAATTTGGGTATCCAAGGGAGATAGTCATCAATCAAGAAGCTCAGTTCACATCGCACTTGATTGAGAACTTGGTAAGGTAGAATAACATCAAGTACATAAAATCTACTATATATCACCCTCAAGAAAATGGGCAAGTAAATATTACCAATAATTCACTCAAAAGTATCCTCACCAAGGTAGTGAAAAGTAGCAGGAAATATTGGGCAGAAAAATTAGTGGAGGCAACGTGGGCCTATAACACCACTAGAAGACCACTAATGGATTTAATACATAATATTTGGTTTATGGGAAGAAAAAATTGCTCTCTATTTATTTTGAATATAACACTCTCAGAATGATAGCTCAATTGGATTTAGATATCATAAGGGAACCCAAGGAAATATTGGTTAAACTCAATGGTATATATGAATTCAAAATGAAATTCCTCCTCCACACATAAGTCGTACAATTGCAAAGGAAGGTTTGGCATGATATGTACATCAAGGAGAAAGTATTGTAGGAAGGATATTGGGCTTTTCTATATGACTTTAGGTTTAAGGGCTTTAAATGGAAGTTTATGACAAGCTGGTTAGGCCCATACCTCATATAAAAGGGCCATGAAAATGGGGTTGTTCAGATCATAACCATTGATGAGGAGGGGATACCTCTACTTGTCAATGGTTGTAGGCTCAAGGTCTACAAAAATCCCATGTCCAAGGAAGAGTTAGTGAATACAATCAGAAGGGAAGTAAATTTCATTGGAAGCCTCAAAGATTTTAGTTCACAACCCTCCTAGGAAATAATAAGTAATAAAGAGGCCTGGGTGAAAACCTCCATGAGGCAACGAATGCCAACTCCAGGATTGAAAACCTCTGTAAGGTAGTTTTGGAGCAAAAAAATAGAGAAAAGGAAAATAAAATATCCTTGAGTGAAAATATCATTTGGTTTAGCCCACTACTCTTGGAAAATAATAATAATAATAATAATAAGAAAGAAAAATAAGCAAAAGAAAAAAAAAAGGATGACACCATGACTGCTGACCTTTTGTTTTTGAGTGTTGCAGGGTTATGAACAGGGGAATTTCATAGTGATCAATCAAGGTAATTCTCCTATTTGTCTTCACACCTCCATCCATACTTTCTCTCTTTCGGACCACCACTCACCTCTTCATCCATCCACACCATCCTTGAGATCATAAATCAATTTTTTTCCACCTTCTCTGAGGTGATACAAGAAGTTCATTCCAAAATCTATTTTAGAGAGGAAAAATATTTCAAGCCACCAATGAGCTTTGAACCATCAACCCTCTAATACATAAAAGTGCTACAAGAAATCCTATAAGTTACATGAAGTCATGTAACTACTACAAGAAAGTCTTGACTACTACAAGAAGAGCCGGAGGGTGATACAAAAGGATACGTGGGGTATATGGGTGAAAATAAAGACCCAGCTGGTTCAGGAAACTCCTACTATTTATCTTAGAGCATTATTTTTAAAATTTAGTTTCCATTACCTCACCTATCCATCATAATTTCACACGATTCATCTTGAAAATTTGTAGTCTGTGGTCATAAAATTGTGAAATTGGAGGATCAATTTTCGAGGAATAGAGGATCAGTATATAGAGTTGGAGTGATAAGAAGTTTTTTTTTTCCCTTTACTACCATTTAATTCAACAACTAAGGCCATACAAAATAACCTTACCTACACCTAGTCAAAGGGAACATGAGAAGATGGGGGGTGGGCTCAACATGAGAGAACCTATAGACACTAGAATGATTCATTTACACCCTCCTCTAGTAGACATATTTAGGAAAAATAAGTGGTTATGCTTCTTTTAATTACTAAAAGGATATGATGGTGAAGCTTCCTTTGATTTTGCTATGACTTTGAATTCCCAAACAAATTTCAGTGTCACAACTATAATAAGAGGGTTAGCCATTACCATCAATCCTGAAGTGATCAGTAGAGTAACAACACTACCCCTAGGCATCAATGGAATTGGGAAGATAGGGTCACTAGTGCCAGTGCAAAGAAGAATGTATTTAAGTCAAGGGAGAGACATGTGGAAGATAAAAATGGGGTTAGGAGGGAAAAATTTCCTTACCCATGGTATGAGGTAGCGTTTAAAATATTAAGATACATCACCTATGAAGGCATAATAATTTTAGTATATGGATATAAATTTAGGCTATTGAAGGAGCTTAGATACCAACTAAATTTGTCTCTTGACTGATGATTGAATTTACCTTAATTCCTCCACCATTACATCAAGGACATGAGACAAAACATGAGAGAAGGGGAAAATCGACACTTACCCCATCATGGCATTATTAAGATTATAGTGGAAGATTCCCTAAAAAAATTAAGAATTATTGTACCTTGTTCCAAGTTTAGAGATATTGACAAGGAGGAACTAATAGGGGCTCAAATAATTACTCCTAAGGAAACCCCTCTATCTAGCATTTGGGGTAGAGACACCCGATCAAAGGAAGAAGAAGAGGAAGAGAGGACAACATAAATGGGAACAGATGAAGAAAAATAAGAACAGGAAGAAGAAGAAATGGAAACAAATGTTAAGGGAGAAGAGGAAGAGAAGTTAGGAGAGGAGGCCCTAAGTCCTAGATAGAAGATTGTACCAATGGTAACTGAGATATCCCCCCAACAGACTAGTCTGTCTCTAAGAAACACTGAGGATGATGTCTTTGCCAGTTTAGCTACCTTGGGAACTCCTATTAAATACATGAAGAAAAGGCCCAGACGAACCTCTCTCTAATTTAAAACATGAAATAACACTAGAATAAGATAGGGCAGGACCCAGACTCCCACAAAAGTTGAAATAACCATTGATGGGTCCCCAAGAAAAAAAGAGGAGGTAGGACTAGATGAGGGTAATATTGAGGAGGTCACCTATCCATAACAAAAAACTAAGGATCCCATAGACTATGTAAGGAGTTAAACCACCAGAGAATCTCCCTTCAACCATCCAGAAGCACCCACTGACATCAAAAAATAAGGAAAGAACATGCTACAAGAAAATAAGAGCCTGCTACGTGAAAAACAGAGCATATTATAGGAAACTCATAAGATACTATAGGAAGATAAGGATGGAAAGAAGGAAGAGAAAAGGGAACATATTAAAGGGTAGAATGAAAAAATGGAAGGATAAGAGATGGAGGAGGGGATACAAGCAGAACACCAACTCCAAAAGGAAATAGACTTTTCACAAACTATTGAAAACAAAATCATAGTATTTCAAGAACCTAGCCCACAACCTAATTTGGGATCTTATTACAAGTTCATTAAGGGAGGAAGGTTAATCGCTGAGAAATTCAAAACCCCCCTACTATATGAGCTATAAAGAGAAAAAGGGTGCACCCACAAGTGGATGTAAACAAACAAATGAAAGGATGCTTGGGAGATGAGGTTGATGGAAGAAAGGGCACTAGAAATGAAGAAAGAGCTGGCTAATGCAAGGGATAGAGAAGCTATGGTGAAATAGAAACTTCAAGAAGGACAAGCAGAAAAAATGAGGATGTAGGGGCAACTATAGGAAAAGGACAACCAAATTTCCACCATGGCCAACCTTTGTGAAGAGGCCATGCAATATAGACAACCTTCAAAATCCTATGTAGTCTACCTAAAAGAGAAATGGGTAGAATTCCAAAACAAAACCTTAGCTCAACATGGCTCCCTACCCTTTCAAAGCTATATGCAATTCACTGATTTCTACAAACAATCTACTATAGGAGAGAGGGCTAGGCTGGAATAATTCTATATGAACAACGTCATTTTAGATTATATGAATATTTGGGACCCAAATTCTAGGTTATGAGATATGAAATTAATGGCTCTAACATCTTGGATAACACATGAAGAAGAGAGAGTAGAAGGGAATAAAAGATTCATGATAAGAGAAGAGAGATAACCTCTACATATCATATTAGAACTAATAATCCGTAAGGTCTCATTAGCAATCATAATTTAATCTAAAATGATGATGTGCTGGCATATAGATACACTGAGACACAAGGTCAGGACATTGCTCACTTTGATGTATCCACGTTGCAAGGAGAAGAGAGTTTGAAATCATTCCAAAGAATATGGAACACCTTACCACTTAGCCTACAGTTGAGGGAATATCATTCTCCTAAGAGAATGAGAAATGAATTGGAAATAGCACCCATCTATGAGAAAGCTATGAAAAGAATGAAGATACAGTGGTTAGGCTTGAAGCTCAACCCACATTTGTTGTTGGGGTTGCATGAAGGGATAAATAAAACATAGGAACAAAAAGAGTTAGATGAGGCAGAAAAGAATGCACGATTCTACCCACCAAAAGACACTCCCTCTTTTTTTCCTTGGGATGTTCGAGAGGCCACCAAGGCTTTGAAAGGAATCAACAAGGAGGACTAAGTTTCTCATAGGATGAGAAACCATTTCAGTAGGGGGTGATGGTGAGGCCCATCATTAGTTACATTTTAAGGGGTTAAAATTCCATACTTCAGATATTAAGTTACCTCTCTCATACATCTATTTAATTTTTTTTCATATTATGCTTAACGAGGAGGGTGCATGATGTTTTTCATGTATTTTTTCCCAATCTCAATTAATTGTAGAAATATATATTTTTGAGATATTTTCCACCTAAGGGATCAGAGTAGAAAAAAAGGAGAGATATTAGGAGGATTTTCCACCTCCTTAACTCTCTCAATCAACCAATATCACATTGATATCTCTCCTAATAGATCGAAGTCAAAGACAGCCAAGAAAAGTGACTGTTATGTGGAGCTAAATTCCACTTTTCTTGAGATCAAGGAGGAAATATTCCTACATTTTAGGGAGTTGTTGGTAGCTACCCATTTGTATAAATAACCATATGAAAGAGCTCATTATGATTCAAAATTTTTAGTCACCTAGGTAGCTCTTGAGCTCTCATTTAGTATTATTTTTTACTATCATATGATGTATTAGAGAATTTTATGCAATGATAATGAGAAGTTGTTTGTCCCATCACTAATTTAGTCTTAGAGGGTTGATGTTTTTGGGTTTGGGCCCAATCCATTAGCTGAGTCCCTCTTGTGTATTTATAATTTATGTTTATGTTTTAGCATCTTGTTTAGTCAGTTTGCATTCTAGTAGCATAAAAAATCTATCAAAATTGTGCTTGTAACCTCTCTTCCTTACCTCTCTCATGAAAGTTTGAGGAGAAGGATATCTAGCCACATATAAAAAATATATGGTTTATGATTTCTTAGAAAGGTATATAGTGTGATTATAATGCTCATTACATTTTTACTGTAACTTAGGAGTTGGATTTGAGTTAGATTAGATTTTAGCAGAGATTAAGTAGGGTTTTTCCATTTGACTTATCTTTTCCACTTGTTAACATGTTATTTTTTCAATAATAAATCCATGAATGTATGTAGTGATTCCAGGTTTGTATACATATACAAGGAAAGGATCCTCTCCATCTCATCCATCCTCGTTCCCTCCAACCTCCAAATCAGCCACCAAAACCTTGCTTTGTGAAACTACCTTCAACACCACTATGAGCGGCCTTCCAAGTGCAAAACATGTCTCCCTCCAAATATGCCACCTCTCCCTCACCTCATTCCACATACTCTTACCTTTCCACACCTTCTTTGCACCTTTTTCATCCTTAAACCCTTCCCGACCTATTCCCTATAGCACTTTCGGACATCTTGTTGCAAATTCATGTGGCAGCACTGTAGGTCACCTCTTCACTTTAGTTTAGATCATTTTTTTCCTCTTAGACTAAAATAGGATGCACTTGACCCCCATATTTGAACTCATGGTTATAAGAGACTCTTAGGCCAGTCCAAAGCTCCTTCCTTCCTTGTTGTAAAAACATACTAGGCATTAGGTTTTTATTTCATTTCAAAATTAGATTGAATTTCACATGCAAGTAAAATTTGAATGAAAAATAACATATTATTTGGTTTATGATTTCATGAAGTGTGTTATGATAGAGTATTTTCTTTACTACAATTAAGTAGATATATAAATGAATGATTGCCATACCATAGTTTCATTTTCCTGTAACTAGATTAATTGTTTATGCTTTGATTTCATTGTCAATTACAAATAGGAGTTTGATATACATTATCTTTGTCCTAGACTAGATGCAATTCCATCCATTGCATTAGCTAGCTACACTTTCGTCAAGTAGAAGCAATGTACGATAATTACTACTAATAAAACTACCTAGTTGAGGGTGGCATGAGTAGAATCCATCTATTGTGCATATAGCACTGTCACCTCTAATTTTTTATGAACCCCGGGTTGATAAGTAAATTTGAGTATCCCTTGAGAGTTGCAGCACTCTTGGTGTAATACGAGGGCTCATCATAACATATCTTCTATTATGTAAGCTACAACTTTATGAGAAGCTCCTACTTTCACATACATGAATTTTATGTAGGCTATAACCCACAAGAGGATCCTACCTCATTAGGTTTCAACCTATTCTTTTTCAGGCTACAATGTGTTGGTTTACTTGGACAAGAATTTTGAATACCTCCATCTAAAATTTAGCTTCTTCTCTTCCTCAAATTTGTTTCCCATTTTCTCTTTCTACCTTTGTTTATTTGTGCCAGGTAACTCACAAACACAACTTTACTCCTCCATATACACTAACATTTCAACCTTCCAAAATCACATTTTATAAACAAAGTTTTTTGGTTGTTAGTATTCCACACAAGAATATGAAATGAACAATTTTTCCTTTTCACATTTCAAGGTTTTCTATTTGAAATACATAAATATTAAAAATACATAAGATAAATTTTGAAATATTCAATTAATATGCCTTAATATAAGCCTTTAAACAATGTACAATGCAACCTTCAAGCTACAACATCGCATTTTTAATTTCCTTTTCAGGCATCTTTAAGAACCCCTCTTGAAGAAAATTAGCTCAACCATAATATGCACACAATCAACCTCACATCACAACATAATCAATCAACATCTATTCAAGTAACATCAGAACATATACAAATGCAACATATGTAAGTAACCTCTAACAAGAAGCAACACACTTACTCACCTCCTTGGCCTCTAATCAATAACATTTACCCAACAATCAACATAGGAGCTACTTTGCAAGATCATTGCAACATGCTTTGCTTCAAGTGACATCTTTCGCCATCAATGACAGCAACGCGAACAACGTTTTTTTATAAAAAAATCATAAAAATAAAATAATAAAATGATATAATTGAAAGTATATGGTTTTCAAATAAATTTTAAATAATATTATTTGAAATATATTTTCAAGTTACAAATATTAATTATTGATATTGTATAATTTAATAATTATTAAAAAAGATATTATGTACTTTAATAATTATTTACAAAAATTATAACATAAATGTATTTTAAAATATAATTTAAATAATCAAAATTTTATAATTTCACTCATAATTATACAATTAAACTAATTATTCAAAAATAAAAATATTTAAAATATTCATATCATTTAAAATATTCATATAAAAAACATAACACTATAGTAAGTATTTTCGAAAAATTAGAACGACAAATTTTGATAAAAAGAGAAAACATCAATTGAATAGGTTCATATGATATAGCTCTATTTGGATACTTACACTCATAAATGTGCTGACTATGAACACTTAAGAAACTTTATTTTTATATGACGTGTATTTAGTTATGAGGAATAAAAGAGAATCTATGATTATGTTGTTTAGTTGTTTTTTTTTTTTTTGGTTTTCTTGTCCGTTTTTTACAAAAATATGTTTAAGAAAATATTTTTTCATTATTAAATTGATGTAGAATATAGGTTAATGGTATATTTGTATACAATATTTTATTGTAAAAGGGAAAAATCAATGAAATAATATTTTTTTATTAAAATGTTAATCATAAATAAATGAAACGAAATTAAATAAAATGTAAAAAAATAAAATAGTTTAGATCTATCTTAATTCAAGATTTATCAAGATCTAAGAGGGATCAAACATCTCAAGGTGAAAATATTTTCGTTTAGTGAAAAACTTGAGAAAAGGTTTGCGCCTCGAGAGATTTTATCTCTCTCGGCACTTGATAGATTGAGATTTAAGATGGATCTAGGTTGGTTTCAGTGGTGTGTGGCCAAGGAAAATCTATTGAAGATATGATTAGTTTTATCAATAATATGTAGATATATATAATATTAAAATAATCATTTTAAATATGCTAAATATGTATGATATTAACCTGTTCATTTTAATTTTAAATTTTCTTAGTTACCTTAGTTTGATGAGATGATAAATATTGTTAATAAATTTAATGATGAAAAATGATGAAACACAATTTTTGAATGCAAAGTGACAATAATAGTATTGAATGATACAAAATGTGAATAATAAGAATGCATACAATTACAAATCACCTTCATTGTCATCAATCTGAAACTATTTTTCTTCTACTATTCTTGTTGTCATGCTTGTTATTTTTGTTATATTTTCATATTAATTATATGAAAATGATAGTTTAAATCGTAAAACATTTAAATACTTAGCTCAATTTGTTGTAGTAAAACCATACCTTTCTCTCTCGCTCTCTAATATTAATAGGTTGAATTTGTAACACAAAAATCAGTGTAGGTTATCAATAACTTTTTGTGCTTACATTGAAATCAATGCACATTTTTAATCCAATCACTTTAAAATTAATGTATCATCATACATCCAATTACATCAAATTGTAAATCAACATCAACATTAAAATAAATGCATCTAATGCAAGCAATAAAATAGGATTAGAAATCAGCATCTACACTCAAATTAATGCATCTAGTGCAAGTAAGAAAATATGATTAGAAACCGAAATCTCTATTGAAATCAATGCATTTAGTGCAAGAAATAAAATAGGATTAGAAATCACCTACATTGAAATAAATGCATCTAGTGCGAGCTATGAAATATAACTATAAATCAACATCTACATTGAAATCAATGCATCTAGTGAAAGTAATCAAGTAGGATTAGAAAACACCATCTACATTGAAATCAATGCATTTATTGCCAGAAATAAAATCGGATTAGAAATCATCTACACTGAAATCAATGCATCTAGTGCAACCAATCAAATATCATTAGTAATCAATATCAACACTAAAGTCAATGCATCTAGTGCAAGCAATCAAATAGGATTTAAAATCACCATATACACTCAAATCAATGTATCTAGTGAAATAAATCTTCGTCCCTCTCTCCCCCCTCCATCTATATCTATATCTCCCTCCATTCCACCTTATTTGTCTCCATATATCACCCCCCAAAAAACAAACACTCTCTCACTCCATATCTATCAATCTCTTTGTCCCTCCCTCCCTCTCTCCATATCTCTCTTCTTCCCTCTCTTCACCTTAGATCTATATCTCTATCTTTCCCTTCTCTCCCTCCCCCCTATTCTATATCTCTTTCCTCATACTGTCCTCTCTCCCTCTCTCTCCATATTCCTTATCACTCTCGCTCTCTCTCAACCTTTATTACTCTATGTATTTCTTCTTACCTCCTGTTGAACACCTAATCCTCTATGGGTAGGTGTGGAAGGCAACGAGTCACAAGGAGTCCAAGTGACCTTGGAAGATGAATCCAAGGGTCACACCATTGTATTATAAATGTACATCTATGGTGAATAATATGATGAAAAAATGCTTATATTTCCCTTTGTGTGTGTTTACTTTCTCACGCACCATCTATCAGTTTAACATGGTATCAAAGCTGATACGTTCATAACCAGCTCAATCTTGTGTGAGCCAGTTTTTTTTGTGGCCTGTGTAAACCTCCAAAAATCTTGTCCATTTTTGCAGCGTCCATAAATTATTTTTGCAAAGAGAAACGTTGTGTGTTGCCATATTCCTGAATTTGGAAGTATGTGCATTTTAAAGTCTGCAATTTTTCTCTCCTGCACTCCCCTTCTTTGTGGCTTCGAAGTTGAGATTTAGTTTTCTGTTTTAATACAATTGTGCAATTCTAGAACTAAAGTTTTTTACTGCAATTTTGCAATTGAATATTTAAATTTATTTACTGCAATTCTGCAATTCTGTAATTGTACAATTAAATTTACTCTTCAGAAATTATTATTTTTTCACCATTCCTTAGGCCTCCCCCCTAAAGCTATCACTCACCTCCACCCGCCCTCTCCAACCCTCCACTCGCCCCCTCACCTCACGAACCACGCCCCATCACCTCACCACACCCACCCACCTCACGCTTCCCTCACACCCTCCCCGACCCTCCACCCACCCTCCCCAGCCCTCCACCCACCCCCTCACCTCATGATCCCCATCCCCTCACCTCACCACACCCACCCACCTCACGGCTCCCTCACGCCATCACTCACCATCTCCGCCCTCCCTAGTCCTCCACTCGCCCCCTCACCTCACGATCCCCTGCCTAACCACCCTGCTCCCTCACCCTCGCCAACCACCCTGCTCCCCTCCCCTCGCTGCTCACCCCTCTCCCTCCCCACCTCCCTCCCTCACCCTCCTAAACCACCCACTCACTTCAAACTCCCCCCATCCCCCTCACTTGACACTTCCCTCCCCTCTCTCGATCCCTCAGCTCTCCTTCCCCTTCCACGCAGATTTTGCGTTCTTTTTTTTTAATTCACAAATGATATAATTTTAATTTTTTTTATAGATGGCCTCCCCCATAAAATACCTTCCCCAGTAATCACCTCCCCCAGAAAATACCTTCCCTAGAAATCACCTCCCCCAGTAATTCCCTCCCCCATAAAATACTTCCCCAAAATAAACCCTCCCTCAGATAACACCTCTAATTTTTTTTCCCAATTTTTTTTTTTACAGATTTTTTATTTGCATAGTTTAGTTTTACAGTGAAGATTTAAAAAAAAAAATCCATGGGAAATGAAGCATCATGCGGAAGCGTCGTTGACCGTGCGAGCAAAGTAGATGAGTTTTCCTACATTGGGATCTAAGAATTGCTAGCTGGTTATTTATTTTGATGTTCTGGTGGTGATTCATAATATGCAGCCATTCTATTTAGTGAGGAGTCGTGCATGCTTGGAGAAGTGAGTGAGCAGTTTCTCCTCTTTAAATATACTGTTGACTCATTATCTCCATATGTCTTGGTTTATATATGTATGATGGAGTGGTGGTATATATATATTATAGGAATATATTAATTGTGCTTATGCATTGAAATGTCCCTCCATATTCTTTAAAATTATTTGATGTGTTAATTCATCAATATTTTTCCTATGCAACTGAGCATTATTGTCAATAATATATTTTTGCATTGTGGAATTCTGGTCTTCATCGAAGTTTGATATCAAATGCTAAACTATTGAGAATGCCTTCAACATCTCTATATGGAAGGTTGAAATTTGGAAGCCACCTTGATTTCTTATAGCCATAATATTAATCTTCATATCTATGTGAAATATATTGCAGATCAACTTGTGAAGTGAATTCAACAAACTTTGGACACCATTGGTCCATGTTTCCAAATCTTCCTGTTATTTAAAGAAGGGATACAAATAGTTTAGTTGTATGAAGTAGTTTGTTCTCTGCAAATTAGAGTTATTGGTGGAAAACAACTCTTTTGAAGAAGAGAGAAATAATTTTCCTTAAAGGGTTATTGCACAGTGACTTTTTGTTTCACATATACAAAAATATTTGTAGTGACATTGTATTGTACTAACATTGTGAGTGGGCATTGCTTCTTAATTCATAGTTGCAGTCAGTGTTTCATGTATAACTTTGAGTTGTTGAGAAAATGGATAAAATCAATGATGCATTAGAATTTTTGAATAACCTCATTCATTCCACTGCTCATGATATGGTAAAAATGAGAAATAACACTCTTTTTAATATTCAAACTTGCTTACAAGATGCACAAGACAAGATTGAGTTTTTGCAGTTGGAGTCTTAGCTTCAACAAGATGAAATTTAGCAAAAGAGCCATCATTCTGAACCTATTTCTGTTCAGAAAATTTAGAGGGACTCCCATCAGAAGCAAGAATATAAATTTGATTCCAATTCACATTTATTTCCTTGTACAAGAGAATTTTTACATGCAGATGCAGCAGCTCAGTCTACACTTCCCAAGCCCATCATCAGACCTTGGGAAGAGCTTGTCAATAAAAAGCACCGAATAGGTCTTGGACATGACACGGAATTGTCATTTCATATTACGGAGTACTCAAACCCATCAAATTTCAGAGTGCCAGATTTCTTTATGACAGTTCACCTTCAGTTGTTCCAGATTCTGCTCCTCTTCCGTAGCAACAACAACAACAAATTTAAAAATTCCAACACTGTGATCGATTTGGCCATATGAAATATCACTGTTTCGATCTTCACCCATGCAAGAAATGTAGTTAGCACACCCATTATTCACATAGATGATTTAGAAACAAGCCTCCTGCAAAAACAAAGATTCATCTTAGATGGATCGCTTCTTGGGAATGGGCATCAATAGCCAAGAAGATGTTTAAGTCACATGTCAGAACTTGTTCTACAATATTGAACAAACTTGTAGTTGAGTTTTCGCCATCATCTCACATTGTACCTGAAATTGGGTAAAATGGTGGTCATATACAAGCTTCGACGCCACATCAAGTGAGCCTGAGCCACAATCTCTTATTCCAGATTCAGATTTGTAGCCAGAGACACAATAGTTCAAGCGAGCCTGAGCCACAATTCGTCATTCTAGATTTAGAGTTGTAGCTAGAGACACGGATGCCCATGGCATGGCTTTGGTTGGTGGACAACCTTAAGCCATCTATGTGAGGTTGATATTCTTCCTCTTTCAGAACAATTCCTCTAGCAGAAGACTTCAGCTTCTTGCGAGTTTTAGTTGAGTTCCAGGAAATGCATCAACCATTCCATTGTTGGTGGTCATCCTTAAACCATCACAGGTTGTAGACTTCCCTTCTTTTAGGCTAAAGGTCTCCCTCTTAAAATATGGGGGACACTTACTCTAGCATAAGCCCTTAACTTCTTACCAGATTTGGAAGATTTCCAGGAACTGCAATAAGTGTGGTGTTCCAGCATTGGTGGTAATCCTTAAACCACCTCTTTATGCCAACATTTCAGAGAGCTAATTTAGCCTAAGTGTTGTCATGCATATTTTGCAGATTTGTATTACAACTCTCTTCTTGGAATCACACATACCCCTTCGATTAAAGGGGGAAATGTTGAACACCTAATCCTCTATGGGTAGGTTTGGAAGGAAAAGAGTCAGAAGGAGTCCAAGTGACCTTGGAAGATGAATCCAAGGGTCATACCATTGTATTATAAATTTACATCTATGGTGAGTAATATGAGCAATGAATGCTTATATTTCCCTTTGTGTGTGTTTACTTTCTCACCCACCATATGTGTGTTTAACACCTCCCTGTCCGTCCCCCTCCAACTCCATATCTCTTCCCTCACTCTCTGGATTATATCATATCATATTTCTTCCTTCCTCTCCCTCCCTTTCTTTTGCTCCTTTCTCTCTCTCCCTCCATCTCTCTCTCTCTCTCCAACTCTATTATTATATCCCTCCCTCTCTCCCTCTCTCTCCTTCTCTCTCCCTTCTCTCCATCTCTCCTTCTTTGTCTCTTTATCTCACCCCCAAATATACACACACTCTCTCGATCTCTCCCTTTTCACTCCCTCTCTCTCAAGTCCTCTCTCTACATTTCTCTCCTACCTCCCTCTCTCTTCCCCCATCACCCTCTCTCAATCTCTCTATGTCACTTTCTTTTCCCTCCAATCCTCTCTCCTCCTGCATCACTCTCCTCCTCCTCTCTCTCTCTCTCTCTCTCTCTCTCTATCTATCTATCTATCTATCTATATATATATATATATATATATATATATATATATATATATATATATATATATATATATATATATATATATATATATGTTACTATATTCCTCCCTCTATCCTTCTCTCCATGTCTCCTTATTCGTCTTTTTATATCACTCGTAAATATACACACTCTCTCTTCATCTCTCCCTTGTCACTCCCTCTCTTTCGAGGGAAAATTTTAAGGATGGAAAATTATCTTAAAGTTTAAAACATTGGCGAATCTCACTAGTCCCTAATATGAAAATTATAAAATATTTATTGATATATTTGTAAAATTATTCAAATTTATAATGAATTTATATATAGTATCTATATAATGTTGGCGATTTTTAAGGGAAAATAATTTATATTTTAAAATTTGGGCGCATCATTTTTAGAAAAAATGGAAATTGGAGAATCTTTTTTGTGGAAAAATCATGGAAAATTAGCCCACCTGTGAATATTAGCCCCTAAAATTTTCCATCTCTCTCTCTCTACTTCTCACTCTCTGTGTATTTATTCTTCCCTCCCTCCCCCCCCCCTCGAACTCCATATCTCTATCCCTCCCTCTCTCAATTCCTCTCTCTCATCCTTCCTCTCTAACCATTTCTCTCCTACCTCTCTCTCTCTCTCTCTATCTCTCTCTCTGTCTCTCCAATCCTCTCAATATCTCCCTCCGTCTCTACTTATCTCTCTCCCCCCTCCATGTTGGTGTCTCCTTCTCCCTCTCTTACCCTTCTATGCCTCTCTCACTCCTCTCCCCGTCTCTCTTTGTATTCCTCCTCTCCCCTCTCGTTCAGTTTATCTCCATCTCTCCCTTGTCACCTCCATATCTCTCCACCTCTATCACTCTATGTCTTTGTTCTTCCCTCTTATATATATCTAGAGTTAATATTTATCATCATATATCAATATATATTATAATATAACAACTTTCATATTGTATTAATCAAAAGTTATTAAATTTAATAATATCAATATTATAATATATTAATATGAATATTATATTTAATAATAATAATAATAATAATAATAATATTTTAATATTAATATTAGGTTTAACAATGTTTTTTTTGCATGGTATTTGTAATAATTTTCCCATTGTATCTGACGGATGGGATTCACATAAATAAAATCTCTTTTTTCAGTGTTTGTAGTGGAGTAAATATGAAAAAATGTTTTATTTATCTAACATACCTCTGTTTTATTTATATTTTATTTATTTCTCATGGTATTTGGACCATAGGCTTGGTATATAATTAGATGTTGATTTCTAATGCTTTTTGATCTATTTTTATTTATTTACCATACCTCTTTATACCTCTTCTATATCTATTAATTTACCATAACTCTTTTATAAATATGTTATTCGTCTCACGGTACTTAGCCCATGATATTAACAGTAATTTGCCCCATGGTATTTGGCCCCTAGGCTTCCCCTAAATAAAACCCCTTTTTTGAGTTTTCATAAATATAAAGAGATTGATTTAGTAAATATAAAAAGAGGTTTTATTGATTTACCACATCTCTAATTTAGTTATATTTTTATTTATTTATCATACCTCTAGAACAACTATAAAAGGGGTTTTATTTATTTACCATACCTCATGTTTATTTATATTTTTATTTATTTACCATACCTCTCGTTTATTTTTATTTATATTTATTTACCACACCTATTTCT
Organism: Pinus albicaulis; assembly: GCA_034641835.2. Classification (NCBI taxonomy): domain Eukaryota; kingdom Viridiplantae; phylum Streptophyta; class Pinopsida; order Pinales; family Pinaceae; genus Pinus; species Pinus albicaulis. Next base: position 827,885,876 of record CM076571.1, read on the forward strand.
TGAGTGTTTGTAAATATAACTATGGGTTAAAGGGAGGGATACTTATTACAGATATATTGGTTACAATTGAGTCGGCATTATAAATGTTTAGAAACTTTCCTTAATTACATTTCTTATATTACATCTGCACATGTTCCATATATTGGGTTGTAGAACCCGATATATATATATATATAAAGACATTGGAAAAATCAATGAAATGACATTTTTTCATTAAATTGTTAATGGTAAATCAATGAAATTAAATTAAATAAAATGTAAAATAATAAAACCAACCTAGATCCATCTTAACTCAATATATCAAGGAGGGGTCCAATCTCTCGAGGTACAAATATATTTTTTAGTGCAAAAGTTAAGAAAGGTTTTCACCTCTAGAGATTTGATCCCTCTCAAGGATTGATAGATCCAGAGTAAATATGGATCTAGGCTGGTTTAAGTGTGTGGCCAAGGAAAATATGTCGAACATATGATTTATTTTGTAAGTTATATGTAAATATATCTAATACTAATATAATCATTTTAAATGTGCTAAATATTTTTGAGGTTAACCTCGTCATTTTAATTTTAAATTTTATTAGCTACCTCACTTTGTTGAGATGGTAAATATTGTTAATAAATATAATGATGAAAAATTATGATATAAAATTTTTCAATGCGAGGTGATAATAATAGCGTTGAATGATACAAAATGTGAATCATAAGAATGTAGTCAATTACAAATAGTCTTCATTATGATCAATACCAAACAATTTTCTTCTACTATTCTTATTGTCACCCTTGTTAGCTTTGTCATATTTTGATATCAATTATATGAAAAGGACAACTGAAATCATAAATGATTTAAATCTTTAGCTCAAGTTATTGTAGTAAATATCATACCTTGTCTCTCTTGATCTCCAATATTAATAGGTTAATTTACTATAACACAAAATCAATGTAAATTGTCAATGATTTTGTGTGCTTACACTGAAATCAATGCACACTTTAATCTAATCACTTTAAAATTAATGTACCATCATACATCATATTACATCAATTCACAAATTAGCATCTATACTGAAATAAATGCATATAATGAAAGAAATAAAAGAAGATTACAAAACAAATTCTACACTAAAATGAATGCATATAATCCAAACAATCGAACAAGATTAGAAATCAAAACCTACACTTAAATCAATGCATCTATTGCAAGTATGGAAATAGAATTAGAGACAAACAACTACACTGATATAAATGAATTTAGTGAAAGCAATCAAATATAATTAAAAATCACCATCTACAGTGGAAACAATACATTTAGTGCAAGCAATCAAATATGATTAGAAATCATCTACATTGAAATCATGCATCTAGTGCACGCAATCAAATATAATTAAAAATCACCATCTACATTCAAATCGTTGCATCTAGTGAAAGTAATCAAATAGCATTAGAAATCACCATCTAAAATAAAATCAATGCATTTATTTCAAGAAATCGAATTGGATTATAAATAACCTACATTGAAGTCAATGCATCTAGTGCAAGCAATCAAATATCATTAGAAGTCAATATATACACTAAAATAAATGCATCTAATCCAAGCAATGAAATAGGATTATAAATCACCATCTGCACTGAAACCAATATATTTAATGCAAGAAATATTCTTCCCTCCCCACCCCCCATATATATCTATATCTCTGTCCATCTCTCCCTATTTTCTCTCTATCTCAAACCCCCATAAACACTCATTATCTCACTCCATATATATCAATATCTTTATCGATCCCTCCCTCTCTCCATCTCTCTCTTCTTCCCTCTCTTCACCTTCCATCTCTATCTCTATCTTCCCCTTCTCATCATCGCCCCCACTTCTATCTCTCTTTCATCGTGTTGTCCTCTCTTCCTCTCTCTCCATATTATTTATCACTCCCTCTATCTCTCTCTCTCTCAATATTTTTCTCTCTAATTCTTTCTCTTATCCCCCTTTCTCTCCATATCCAACTCTATCTCTCTTTCCCTCCCTCTCTCCACTCTCTCATATCCTCTATATTTTTTCATCTCTCTCCCTTTATCTCCCACCTCCCTCACTCTCTTTCTTCACCCTTAAACTATGTTACTATATCCCTCCCTCTCTACTTCTCTCCCCCTTCTAAACTGGATTTATGAAGGAATGAAATAAAATGAAGAAATAGAAATAAATATAGATATGCAGTAGAAATAATAATTCATTTCATTAATATCAAATAATATAAATATTATTATAGACATAATGAAAATAAACTAGCTAGGGCATTGGTATCTTATCTTTCAAAAGATATGTGGCGACTACATGCCTCTAAAATTTTTAAAATGAGGCTGAAAGGCCTATTTATTGTTGAGAAACAATGGAAAACCATAAACATCCAAAATCCTAACCCTAGGAGATGAAGCGTCAAAACTGTGGGCCCCATTTGGGTAAACTGGTACCTCAACTTCCTAGGGACGTAACTTTGGAATACAACCTTTATTTGATGCACTCAATACCTCATTAGAAATATTTATATGAGGAATAAAAATTTTGAGTGAGAAACATCAATGTAACTTCTATGTTGCTCCTATTTTTCCCAAAAAACGTCGTTTAGGGCCTCAAAAGGACTGCTTTTGAGTGAACAACATCAAAGGAACTTCTATGTTGCTCCTAGTTTTCCGAAAAAACATCGTTTAGGGCCTCAAAATGACTCCCAAATTTTAAGACCAGAAAAAATGCTAAAAATAGTAAATTATGATGAAATTGAACACTGAAAGAAAAAATGGTGGGGGTCCAAGTGGAATATGCGGGTGGCCACCAATATCCTGACAGACACTCCCCCCCCCACCCCCCTTGTGGGGAAGTAATGGTCTGTAATGTGCTGAGTTCCTCCATATATTGAAAAAATGTTATTAACTCATACCCAGAGCCACTGTTCTTGGTGATATATGGCCCAGAGGAATGGGTAGAGCCTTCATGGTGTTCAATGAAAATCTTTTCTACAAATGTACATGACTTTTCGCCCGACTCTAGTTACGGGCACTAATGTTGATCATGGCGCTGTTTGTACTCTGGAATAAGTTTTCCAAGATGCTCTGACGGTTGGCTGACCCAAGTTGGATGTGCTTAATAAATTTGGTTCCCTTGCCAGCCTCAAAACAATAAATTTTTGATTCTATTTTGTATGGATGACGAGAAGAAAACATCAGAGAAAGTGTGATCAAATGCGTCACGAGTTCTTGACTTGATATGGGAGAATGTGGGTGAGAAGAAAAATGTCCTCATATTCCTCCACGAATTTTTCCATCATCGCTAAGCGACGATTCATTTCAGGCCTTGTCACACTTTGTTTTTTCCCTGTGGGGGAATTAATGAAAATAAATTTCCTGTTAAAAATACTATTACCTGTTGTGTGACCAAAGAGATAGAAGAGGCATTGATAGCTCGTATCCGTAGCACCTATTTCCCCACAAATAATAACAGAATGCTTCCAGAATCATACATAACATGTCACTTCCACACAGTATGGTCAACACTGATAGCATTAGACATGTCAGGTGAGGAGCAACATCACACAATACCTCATCGCGGAATGGCTTGATGTTGTATGGGAAGTATAATTAAGGGGTTTTCTATCGAAGACTTCTTCCTGGTGAAGCCACCGTAATTGTATATGTTTGTGGGTGTGTTGGTGGTCGAGTCAATACAATTGAAACGTCCTGAAATGAAGTTTGAAGCTTCCATTATCATGTAGTTATGTGGATAACCCTTCAAGAACGCAGAATGGAAGAGGTGCCTCCTGCTATTTCATCTTCGCTCCTCCCTCTAGAGCTTGGTGGTGGCAACGGTTTCACTAGGCTCCAAATCAGTGATTTATTTCCATTTGTCATTTCCATTGTCGGGTTCTAATTCAGGATAAGAACATGCATCTGATTAGGGTGCCTTCAGTTTGGTCACCATCGATTTTTTGGCCCAACACTCATTTGTGATGTGAGTGGGATTGTTTTGAAATTCAAACAACTTCCCTATTTCCTTATTTCCAATTGTGGTGTTTTTTTGAGTCACCCCGCTTTGGATTTACCCCTTGTTCTATGGTAATATTGGTCCTTGATCATGTCTTAGAATTAATTCCATTTGGGAACAACAGAGAACAGAGAGGGTTCCTTCCCATCCTTTTTCTCGCAGTAGGTTTCCTACTAGTCTTTGACATGGGGGGCAGCTTTGACGAGTGGAAAAGTAACCTTTTCTTGGTCGGAGAAATCATGGACTGAGAAATACCCTTTCAGAAATTTCAACCATATATCTATGACGTCAGCATATATCTAGCATTCAAATATAGGAATCTCGTATTTGACATGTACCTTGAAAGGAGTCATGCCTCCATAGTGGTTGCTGGATGCAAAGGCATTGCCGATAGGAAGTCGCTGAAGGATCTAGGAAATGTTATCCATCATCACGTTCCTTTGTTTCTCGAAGGCCTCCTCGAGCAATAATTTGATAGGGTATCTTGCTCCCTCGTCTTACTTTTCTTCCACCATTGGAGGTAATCGAGGTTTGAGAGTCTGATCTTGCAAGGGTTCAACGATATTGAGCCCTAACTCCTTATACCTTGACCTTGTTGGGGACATGCAAAGAAAAACAGAGAAAGAGCAATCCACTCTCATACCACTAATCCATATTCATACAGGAACTTGATAAAATATTTAAATAGACAAAAACACAGAGATGCAATAGAAATAATACTTTATTTCATTAGTATAAAATAACAGAAATATGGTTACGGACATAATGAAAAGAAACTAGTTAGAGCATTGGTACCTTATGTCTCAGAAGAGATGTGGTAGCTACAGGCCTCTGAAATATGTTACAATGAGGCTCAATGGCCTATTTATTGTTGAGAAACAATGAAAAAACTAAACATCCAGAAACCTAACCCTAGGAGATCACCAAAAATGTGGCCCCATTTGGGTAAATTGGTACATTAACATCTTGGGAACATAACTTTCGGATACGATCTCTATTTGATGCGATCAATACCTATTTATAAAGATATATATGAGGAATATAACTTTTGAGTGAGAAAAATCAAAGGAACTTCCATGTTTTTCCTATTTTTCCTATAAAACATCATTTAGGGCCTCAAAATGTCTCCAGAAGTTCAGGAGCCAAAAAACTGCTAAAAATAGTAAATTGTGCTAAAACTGAAAAACTGAAAGAAACAATGATGGGGGTCCAAGTGGAATAAGTCGGTGGCCACCAATATCCACCTCAATCATTCCTCCCCCCTTAAGAATCAATGGTCCCCATTGCATTGAGTTCCTAAATGAGATGAGGAAAATTATACTAAGCTTGGTCTCTGGTGAGCCACTTGCCTTGGTGATGGTGTATGGCCCATATCGTAGTGGGAAAAGATTGCGGTGGGGTCTAGTGAAGTGCTCCTTCTACAAATCCAGCCACACCTTTTTCCCACTTGGAAGCTGTAAGGCACCCGATGATGATCATGGTGCTACTTGTACTTGGCATTGGAGTTGTTGAAGATGTTCTGGACCTGCTGCCAGATGTTCGGGATGTGTTCAATAAATTTTGTTGCTTTATTAGCTTCGAACAATACATGTGTGGATTATTTCTGAGTCGTCGCATGAGTTATGGGAACATCAGGAGGCAGCGGGCCTAGGATCAAGTTAATGGAGTGCTTGACCTGAGACTGTAGAGGAACCTCTGTGGGTGAGGATAAATTGTCCTCGTATTCCTCCACCACTTTAGCCATCTACTATTGTCATACAAGGGAGCCCGATTTTGAGGTTGTGGACACAATTTTATTCATGCCCTATGGGAAAACTATAATGAATTTTTTTTTCCTTATTTGGGAAATAATCTTAATGCGTTGCTTTGTAGTAGTCAAAGAGATAGGAGGAGGCGATACTACCTGTTGTATCCTATACAATTTATTTCCCAAAGTAATAAAAATGAAACAAGACCTAAACTCATACATATCATATCACTTCCATAGGTATGGTTGGCTTAATAATACATCAGACACATCAAAGGAGCAACATCACACAATACCACATCCCAAAATGGATTCATGATGTATAGAAGGATGCACTACTAGCAGACGCGAAGATATCTTCCTTGTTGAAGCCACGCAATGGTATATGGTTGCAGGTGTGTTGTCATTGGTAGTCCAAGCTTCTTCATGACCTCTCCTGAAATGAGGTTCTTCTAGCTTCCGCTATCAACAATAAATTGTAGTGGAGACCCCTTCACCCACATTTGGGAATGGATGAGGCACTCCTCCTTCTATAGATCCTCGAGCTCCTCCCTTTGGAGCTTGGTGGTGACAATAGTGGGACTGAGTTCCACATTAATGATTTGCTTCACTTTTTCATTTCCCTTGTCTGGTTTTAACTTAGGATCAGAACATGCATCTGATTTAGGTGCCTTTAGTTCAGCAGAAAACAAATTTTTGGACTGAAAATCATTTGTATTGTGAGTGGGGATGTTATGAAATTCACACAACTTCCTTCTATCCTTCTTTGGATTTTTGGTTTTGTTTTGAGTCACCCATCTTTGGCTTTGCCCCTTGTTTTGCAATTCAGGGGAGCCTTTCCCTGGCTTCTGATTCGCAGATTCAAAGTATCACTTCTTCCACTTAAATTTCTACTTGATCTTGGTGGCATATCGATATTACATTCCATGTGATGTAATGTCAAGGAAATATATTTCATCTTGAATGTATTTGTACAAATTGTTGCGGTACTTTAGAACCAAATGTTTCTTTGAATCTTTATTACCCAATGTTTTACGCAGTGTATGCAACAAATTCATTAGCTTGTGCACATATTGATCCCTTTGCTGCCGCAACATGGTCCATTGTATGTACTTGTCCTCATAGCTCCCCACGGGGTAATATTTTTCCTCTAAGGGTGAGGCCGATAACAGAGATGGTTCCCTACCATCATTTTGCTCATAGTAAGTTTCAAAACAGTCTTGGACATGGGGGAATCTTTGAGGAGTGAAAAAAGTAATATTTTCTTAGTCAGAGAAATAATGGACCAAGAAATACCCTTCCAGAAAATTCAAACATATATCTACGATGTATGCATCTATCCAACCTTGAAATATAGGAGTGTCAAATTTTACATGTACCTTGAAAGGAGTGACGCCTCCCGAGAGGCTACTGGATGCAAATGCACCATCAGTGGAAAATCGTTGAAGGATCTAGCAAAATTTATCCATCATCACACTCCTTTGCTTCTCAAGGGCCTCCTCAAGCAATAATTTGCTTCCTTATCCTACTCCCTCGTCTTTATTTTCTTCCACCATGGGGGTTCATCGAGTCTTGTGAGAATAATCTTGCAAGGGTTCAACCAGATCGAGCCCTAACATCTTATACTCTGACCTCATTGGGGAAATGAAAAGAAAAACCGAGAACGAGTAGACCACTCTGATACCATTGATCTAGATCTATGCAGAAACATAACAAAATATATAAATAAACATAAAAATGAATATACGTTGGAAATAATACTTCATTTCATTAATATCAAATAACAAAAGTATGTTTATAGACATAATGAAAACAAGCTAGCTAGGGCATTGGTAGCTTATCTCTGAGAAGATATGTAGTGGTTGCAGGCCTCTAAAATATGTTAAAATGAATCTCAAAGCCCTATTTATTATTGATAAACAATGGAAAATCCAAAACATCCAAAAACTTGACCATAGGAGATCAAGGGAAAAACGGTGGGCCCCGTCTGGGTAAATTGGTACATCAACTTTCGGGGGGCGTAACCTTGGCATACGATCTTTGTTTGACGTGATCAATATCTCATTAGAAAGATATATCCAAGGACCAAAACTTTTGCATGAGAAATGTCAAATTAACTTCCATTTTTCTCTTGGTTTTCCCAAAAAAACGTTGTTTATGGCCTCAAAAGTTCTCTGAAAATTGAGGACTCAAATAACTGCTAAAAATAGTAAACTATGCTGAAACTGAAAAATGAAAGAAACAATTGTGGGGGTCTAAGTGGAATAGTAGGGTGCCCACCAATATCCACTTAGATCATTCCTACCCCCTTAGGAAGGGATGGTCCCCATTGCATTCAGTTCCTCCATGAGATGAGGAAAATTCTACTGAACTTGGTCCTTGGTGAGCCACTTGCCTTGGTGAGGGTCTATGGCCCATATCGTAGTAGGCGAAGATTGTGGTGGGTTCCAATGAGGCACTCCTACTAGAAATGTAACCACACTTTGTCATCCACCTGGAATTTGTGTAGCACCCGAAGCTTATCACGGTGCATCTTGTAATTGGCATTGGAGTTGTCTAAGATATCATGGAAAAGATAGTGGATGTGATCGATGTGTTCAATAAATTTTGTTGCTTTATTAGTCTTAAAAAATACATGTGTGGATTTTTTTTGTGTGATCGCATGAGGTATGTCAACATTAAGCAGTGGCATGCCTCGAGTGAGATCAATGGAGTGCTTGACCTGAGAGTGTAGAGGAACCTCTATGGATGAGGAGAAAATATCATCATATTCCTCCATGAATTTGTCAATCTGCTACTGCCGTGTAGGGGATCCATGATTCAAGGTTGTGGTCACAATTTAATTGTTCCCCTGTGGGCGAATTTTAATGAAAATAAATCTCCTAGTTTGGGAAATAATCTTACTTTGTTTCTTGGCGGTAGTCAAAGAGATAGAAGGAGTTAGTACTACCTCTGGTATCCTGTACAATTTACTTCCCAAAGTAATAACAATAGAACAAGGCCTAGACTCATACACATCATGTTACTTCCATAGTTATGGTTGGCATAATGATACAACAGACATGTGAAGAGGAGCAATGTCACATAATACCTCATTCGTGAATGACTTGATGTGGTACGAGAGGTGGCATTTCCGGAGGATAGAAATATCTCCTCCTTGGTGAATACACCCAAAGGTATATGGTTGTGGGTGTGCTATGGTCAGTAGGTAAAGACGCTTCATGACCTCTCCTGAAATGAGGTTCTTTTGGCTTCCACTATCTACAAGAAATTGCAGTGGAGAACCCTTTACCCACGTGTGGGAATGGAAGAGGTGCTCCACCTCTTCTAGATCATCAGGCTCCACCCTCTGTAGCCTCATAGTGGAAATGGTGGCACTAGGTTTTGCATCAATGATTTTTTTCCCTTTTCCATTGCCCTTGTATAGTTATGACTCGGGATGAGAACATGCATCTGATTTGGGTGCCTTTAGTTTGACCAATAACAGTTTCTTCCTTTTCTTATGCTCGCTCGGTTTTCTCATCGAAAGGTACTGTGTCAATAACATTTGCAACTAGAGCATTCATTCTTTTATTCCATTGCAAGTGTGTATTTTCTAAATGATACTATTGATGAAACAAAGAATATTGTTCCATTCCCATGATTTCAACATTTAGCATGGCATTCGAGCTTTGTGCAGACTTGGTCGATTGATTGTTGTTGTTGTTGAAGTTGGCAGCCCTTTTCATAAGTTGAATTTAGGGGGCTTAATACTTCTGGTGGTCTCGCTTGACCTTTTTCTTAACACTACCAACTAATTGGATATATAATTAATGCCCCAGATCAGGATTTCAATATCAGTAGCTTCTTTATCCTTGGCCTTACTTGATGAGGGCTAAGACATTTTTCCTTTGTATTTGGAATATTTTAGTTGTTGATGGTGAATAATCACTCCTATTGTGCACAATTACTTTTCAAATACAATATCTTCTTCGTAATTTTTTGTGAGAGTTTCTTTTGCATTTATATTCATGACCTGCATGATTCTTGATGGCAAGGAAGAATTGTAGTAATCAATGTTGTTGGAGTCATGAGGTTTCTTATTTGCAAGAAATTTTTTCAATATGTGATTAAACCTCTAGTAAGAATATTTAACTTTCTCTTTCTACTCCATCTTCAAATTTCCCAACTCTTTCAATAACATGGAAAGGGTTTCTTCGTTGCAAAATGTTTCAAGGAACAAATTTTTAAACCCCTTCCAATTCTAGGTTGAGTTTATATGAATAATGTGGTACCATACAACTGCTTTGACATATAAGGTATAAGGTAAAAGTGTACATGAAACACCATTGTAACGTATGTCAAGCATTTGTAGATGTAGGTATAAGCCGTCCAAATGGTTCTCCACTTTCACTGATTTTTCATGGTAATACTTCATTAACAGTTTCTCTAGGCGCCTCAACATCTTGTAAAAAAATACTGGTAGAGCGAGTGCGCCCCGAGACATCCAACATAGATCTTGTTATGCCATGTATTCATCTCTATGATCCTCCTCTTCTTTACAATATGAGGGATATTCCTCCTCCTCTTCGTGACAACCTAACTTGTGGAAAGTTTCAGCTGAGAGTACAACATTATCTTTGTCAACTTCGTTAAAAAATGGAGGTTGCTCTAGTTTCTCTACATTCCCTATAGTATTTTCTAAGTCTTCAAGGGTGGAGAGGACTAAATATTCAACTGTAGAGACCATTAACCGAGTAGGAGTGGTTTTTTTTGTCTTTGGAAATATGGAGGATTATGTAGTCAAGGGATCAATCCAATGACCTTCACAAAATGACGAGTTATAGGTCATATGGATCATATATGCCTGTAAGTGATTTTACAAGTTTTTCCAAGACTGGGCTGAGAAGATCCATAAAATTCAGGAATATGCATAGAGGAGGTGATACAGATATTTTTTCCTTGACTAGAAGAAGGCTGATGAGGGTTGGTGGAGTTTTCATCGATAAACATTTGGTTTTCCCTCCTTTTAGCGCCATAAATGTTGACAGTCCTGAAACTGTAAACATTCAAGGGGTATCCTTGATATGTGCTCCCAATTAAACCTCAAACCATTTGACATAGTAGCCCCAGCCATAATACAACCCGGTTACCATTTTATTAAAGGTTTTCCTTTGCTCTAACTACCAGTATGAGAGAGGAATGCATATGTTCCTTTGAAAAGTAGGTAAGTGTATAGTTGTACATGTGTCGAGGTTATTCTACTGTACAGGGGAAAACAAATTCATCTTGTAAGAGAGAAGTAATAATACCACCTTAGTAGAGACACACATGAATAGAAAATATTTGTCTAATATCGAGCGGAATAGTCCATAGGGTGGGACTGTCATTGCAACCATTGCAACACATTCTTAGTATGATAAGTACTAAAACAACTGAAATAACTCAACTACTTTACCATAGGTGAAAATAAACATGAAATACAAACATTCACATAAAAATTTACAGATATTCATAATATATGCATTAAGAATGTGTTGGCCATTAGGCTTTAGATATTAAGTAAAATTCCCAAGACACATGTATACAATGAACACCACCAACTCCAATAGTAGAGTGTTGAAGTCACTACTTGCTCCTCAAAAGTATTGGCTTGTCTCTCTGATGCCTTGTGGGAGGAGCCAAGGTGAAAATTAATTTTCTCGTCCAACGAGGGTGTATATATAAGCAATGGGGTTATGCTTCACCTCCCTTGTGACCCTTTGACTACCCTCATGAATGTTTGACTTCGTATGACTCTTCAAATTTACATGAATCTTCATATTCTGTACATGTCCTTTGGACTTCCAATTTTCAATCATTTTCAAATAGAAATTTACATTATCCACAAAACAAATGTGGCATATTGTAACACATGACATGACATGACACTAATTGCATGGACTACATGATCAAATAGAAATTTCAAGTCATTATGGCTACTTCTTGCTACGTTTCTTCTTGTGAATGTTCTTATGTCCACCTCTATATGGCTTAGAGATAAGGAGTCCTTAATCATTTCCGGTCTTGAATTGTGGTCACAAAGTGGTGTCCCTTTGCTTTCTCTTAATTGAACAACTTTCTTATTTAGCTACAAAGGCATCCTTTAGCACATTCCCTTTCTCCATATCCTTATTCATCATGCTGCAATGGTGTGATAGACTCACTTGAATTTGCAATTCACATAAGTCCATCACTTCTTTGTGAAGCTCTTAAATTCCAAACTATTGGTCTCCTCCCCTGATTGGTTTTCTAAAACTTCATTTTGAAAGGGCCTCAGAAGGTGATCTAGGATTGGCCAGTTTTAGGGGTGTTTTCATAACAATCTAGGTAACATAATTCATATTTACTATGAAGATATTGTGATAGATAATAAAAATGTTTTTGAATGACATGCTTTGGAATATGGATTACTCATAGCCAGAAGAAGCCATTTTTAAAAATTGGAAAGAGTAGGAGAATAAAAAAAAATCATATGGTTAGAAAACTACAATATGGATCACACCCTTCTAAATTCTCAATCGGTTGGAGACTTCATACTATCTTAACAAGGGTAGTAATTTTTCAGAAAGAAGTGAACCTCCCATTCTATGTCATGTTAGGATAGATGGAAACATACTTTCCAGAAAATTAGCTAACATGTGGCTTAACTTTAAATTTGATACCTTCGACCAAAGTTGGACTCAAGACATTGCATACTCTCTAATAAGTAAACGTCAATAGATTGAAAGTGAGGTTCTTGTCCCTCACAGCAAGTTCCCAAGTGTGGGATCTATGCCATATTTTGGATAAACTAGAAAACTTGGATGTTTCCATATTAAAGAATAAAACGGTAGGCATCATATTTACTTTATATAAGGAAGACAAGGACTCACAAACACAAATATATGGGGTCTCTCTTACTAGATAACATTATCATGCATATCAGAAACCTCTGCCAAGCTTAAGAATATATATATATATATATATATATATATATATATATATATATATATATATATATATATATATATATATATATATATATATATATATATATATATATATAATGACATTACCTCGTTGTAATTCATTACATCTAGGTTACCATGGCAACCCATAACTCTGATGCTATTTATCTACGATTGGGGCTTGGTTGATAAACACTTACCCTTCCCCGTCTGTGTTTATATATTAGACCACACATGGTGTAGGGATATATAAATATCAGGGTGGCTCTTAACTTATATTGCACCCACCATATTTATTTTAATATGAAGAGTATCAAACTGTAACATCATGACCTATATTTTTTATGGTCGCTCTTGTAATCTAACATTTGGTTATAAACACAAAGGTATGGCTCTTAACCTATAATATTTTCATCCTATTACATTTATCTCCGTTATCATTTAATTGTAGAGATCATGACACTATGGTCAGGTTGCTATTGTTTTGGTCGTTTATTGTCGCTATACACCAATGTACCATTCCCTATCCATCACTTTAACATTTAACCATGCTCATTGGTGAGTTCTAGATCGATCCCGGGTTCTAAATTTGAGTTCTCTACCATATCCCTGGTTCTCGGTGTGGCAGCTGCCCTATCCCACCTATCGGTCACTTGGTCTCCAGAAGGTACTCTACCATGGATATATGAATGGTTTAGATTTATCATTGCAACCAAACGTTGGCGATTTTTCGATGTAAACTCTTACCTATATTTTACTATCTCTAATGTAACCTAAGGCTCTATAGTGCCATTTATAACACTCAAGGAAAACAAGCATGGATTATGTTCTCTAGATATTATCTCACAAACAATGGTGAAAACTTGGTACACTGCAAGGGTTGTGATGACCGGCTTGGTCGAATCCCTGTATCTTGCTCATTTTTCCGATTCCCGAAGGACATCACAACCTCACACAACACTGTGAATTGGTAGCTCCGCTCAGTATGGTGGTTCGATCTTCCACCTTGCAACTCATTCCTTCCATCTAGGTATCATTCATCTTAGTAATCTATACAAAGAGTAATTCCCTTACTTATTTGTCCATGCATTTCTTATAGTATGATTATTGCACTACTTCTAGTTTTTTTTCAATTTAACTAGAGGGCTAACTACACATTTTTCTTCCTTTTTGGCTTAGAGGCACCCCTACGAACTGACATGCTGCCATCCCAAGATACACTCATGCAGGGAAAGGTATGTAGCCACAATTTCCTTGTTCCTTCCATTTCTTGGGGTGTCAAAGTCCCCCTTCTATTCCTAGCTCGGATATTTTGGAAACATAGTATCCAAATTTATGTTACTAAGGCTTTCGTCTTGTACTTTGTAGCTTCTACTCTCTCTTTACAATTTAGGTTTTCCTAGGTTACATTACTTACCTTGATATGTCTATTTATGATGGTGATGGAACCATATTTCTCTGGATGAGGTGTGCATCATCGGTGTATCCATGTAGTGCCTTAATCCCCAATTTTCATTTCATATTTTTCTTTGTTAGTCATTTTTATGCTTATTCTAGTTCATAACTCTCTTTTACCACTGTTGTTGATGTCATTTGCACCCTCGTGTTTCTCACTTCATTTCTACACGTATTTACAACTACCATGTTAATTGAAGTTGTCTTTGTTTTCCTTGATTAGTTGCTTTGAATGCATTCTTATTTAATGTTTTTCGTTCTAATGAAATTACAAGTACGTCACATGGTGACCGAGTTGTGTTAGCTCCTTTGTCTCTAGTGTATTATTCATATATTTTTGACAACATTCTTCCAGGTCGATTTTACTTTAGAACCATAGGTCAATGGGTTATATCCCCCTGAGACTGGGTTCTCGTCTTGTCATTCACTCACTTATTGTGTACCAAAGTTGCATGGAATTCATTCACTAACTTATGAAATGCTTCGTAAAACATTTCGTTTCATTTTTGGGTTTCAGTATGGACTAGGAGGCCATGGAGCCCATTAGGTTTGTTGTATTTTCTTATTTTTTGGTTAGTTTATTTCTTGGATATTACTTGGACGTGATTTATGGAGCACAATACCTACTATAGATTTTATAATCACTATATTTTTACTGTACATATTATCCTTTTTTATTCGGATAGAGGTTTCCTCATGAAAAGCTACTCTAGTTTCCTGTTATGCATATAAAGTTAATTATTTCATTTGAATGAATTGTAATGGCACGTCTATGTTGTGGAGAATTTTCTATAGATAAGTTTACTTTGTATTGAATTTTTTATGATTTATGGGAGCACTTAGAATTTGTTTATGTAGCTTCTAAAGGTCATGCGCAATCCTGGTTGTACTAAAGAAGGCTCGACCTTCTTCTCTCAAGAAATTGATTGTGTACATTTTTTATATTGATATGTAGCCGATAGTTTTTACTGAGTGATTTCAATTTCAATAATCCTTACCTTGTGTTTTAAATATTTTTTTAATTCCCTACCCCGTTGTTAAACGCTTAAATTTAATAAATAATTCTTATATATATATATATATATATATATATATATATATATATATATATATATATATATATATATATATATATATATATGTATATATAGTATCCCGAGTAATATCCCTCCTTCAATTGTACTTCGTAGCTTAAATTCACTTGGTTGTGTTTCCTTAGAAATACATTCTTAATCTTTACTCTAAGATATATGTAATAATTGTCTTCTTATTCACGAGTATAGATGATATGCATATTCTTTTTATTTATAATTTCTCTAACGCAATATACTGTTTGTACAGCTATGTGTATAAATGATATAGTCCTAGAAATATAACTCTATTTGAATTCCTTTACTTGTGTTAAGATGTGTAATGGTTATTGAAAATATGTACTCTATATAGGAATTGGTTCTAGATCCTTATATGCTTATACCTGTAATACCATATGTAAAACTGTACAATCCTATGTTAAACTGCATTTTCACCCATATGGTTGTAATTAACATCCGTTAAGCAGTCACGTGACTAGATGTAAGTAGAATTGTAACCAAGAAGCAATTAAATGTCTTTAAAGAAAAAAGCATTCCCCTTAGTTCCTCTGCTCATAGAGTATTTTCCATCCCTCCTTGGACAACCCTAATCACCTATGGGTCTAATTCTCATGCGTCGATATATTATAATTAACTGAAATATCAAAAGAGAAAATTGACTATTTGAGCTGCAGGATGAACTGAGTACATCTAAGTTAAGCTTCTCAGCGGAACTCACAATCATGCATCATAAAATAAATATGAGTTGGAATAACTAACAACATTACATTTCAAGGTTACATATATCTTACATTACACATTCATTCATACATCATACACGTAGAAGAGTGAAAAACACATTAAATTGAGATATTAATAGGCACTAGATCATATTTTATAATAACTAATTTATCATATCGTAACTGCCAAAATAACCTGGAAAGAATGATTTGTCTCCCAACCATGAACCTTCTCTCTTGGCTCTCACCCATGTTGAGATCTTCTTCTCGCCATAACCAACAAATCCTGTCATTTTGGTGAAGGCATTCTTATCCCTCACTTCACCTACCAGACATTCCTTAACTCTATCCAATTTTTCTTGTGTTCTTCCAATCCCCATAGCCTAGGATTTTTTGACAAAAGTATATATTTTTTCATTCATAGCCCACTTTTATCCCCTAAAGTGAATTATTCACCCATCCCTAGTTTTTTTCCACCACACTAGGTGATTTATTATATTTTTTTTTCCGAATCCAAAAACCACCTAAATTCACTCCCAAGGATTTTTAGGAGCAGTTTGGTAAATTATTTAATTTGATCATAACCATCCAGATTGGAATATTGATGTCATCAATTAAATTCTTTTCCAAGTTATTTCACAAAGGTTTTCTTTAAAATTATTCAAAAATATTTTATACATCATCATAATTATTTGATAAATTTAAATATGGCTTCCTTTCCATTTCTAGAATAACTTCAGTTACTAAAAATGGGCACATAAAATTGGGCTATTACATATTCCATCTCTAAAACAAGAACATCATCCTTAGTGTTTGTTATTCATCAACTTCCCTTTTGAACAGGGTTGTATGAGCTTCCTTCATGACGTCTTAATGTTCCCAAGTGGCTTCCTCGGGTGTAAAGTGCCTCCACTGGATTTTGAATTGAACGTCAACTTGACTCTAGAGAACAATATCTTCCCTATCCAAGATACAAAGTGGCTCTAGAAGAAATTCCCCTTCAGGTTCCACCTCTATCAGATTTGAGTAAACGACATGAGAAGGATCATCAATATATTTTTTTAATAATGATACATGAAATACATCGTGAAATTTAATATGAATAGGTAGAGCCAACGCATATGCCACCAGACCAAATCGGTCCAAAATATCGAACGACCCAGAAAATGATGGTGACAACTTGGCCCAATTGTCGGAACTAAGGGTATTTTTTCGAGTTTTGACCCTCAGATATATATGATCTGCAATTTTGAATTATTTGTTTGTTCTTTTCATGTTTTCATAACTATTTTGTTGGTCTTGAGTTCCCTTAATATTCTGTTGAATTTTCCATATTGTCTGCTCCATTTCATGTAATGCATTCAGTCGAAGAGTCAAACTGTTAGAAAATTAAATATTACAGAGCAATGCAACACATAAAAATATGCGAAAAATACAAGCACACAAAACACATAAAACCAGAGAGACACGGATATACGTCGTTCCCCTAGTTTGGGCTATGTCCACCCCGAACATCCAGTCCTTCCTTTCTATTATCCAGCATAAATTGAAGAGAAAAAATCTACAGCAGATTCGTTGTAATATCCTTTGTTCTCTCTCACAGTCTCCCTACATGTTTCTCGCTTCGAGAATACACATACAATGCACAGTCGCAATACAATGCCCTCATAAAAGTGAGGGGTTGCCTTCTAGGGCAAAAAACCCTAATCTAAACATAACTTCTACCATCAGATCATTTTCTTAATGAACGGCCGAGATTGACTAGAAATTACTATACTTTTACAAGGCAATTTTACATCTATTTCTAGCTTTGGGGGCGCTGCCCCCGAAAGCCCCCGCTAGGGGGGGGCTCCGAAAAGCATTGTCGCCCCCCCTGGACTCCCCACGGCAGCGATTAATTATGGGCAGCGTTGCCACCCCTTTTAAGGTACAGGGGTCCAATGTTGTGATACAAATTAAACAAGATAATCAGGCTCCACACCCAACAATCTCCCACTTGGAGACTGATTGTAGCAACTCCACCGCTGCTTCATTTGCTGAAAATGACTCCTCTTTGGACCTGGCTATTTCTCATCTTCATCGTCATCCTTGAAGACCAATTTAAACTGAGCACATTCTCAGTTTCTCCCTGGTTACAACTTTTGTTAGCATATCCACAGGATTTCTGGCTAGTGTGTATCTTTTCTAGCTTCAACTCTCCATCTTCTAATACTGATCGTAGAAATGGTACTTGAGATGTATGTGTTTAGTCCTGGAATGAAATTCTGAGTTCTTTGTAAGATGAATAGCACTTTGGCTATCATTGTATAGTGTGCCCATATCATGCTTCTTACCCAATTCAACCATAAACCTTTGTAACCAAATCGTTTCTTTAATAGCCTCTGTAGCACCAACATACTCGACTTTTGTTGTTGAAAGTGAAACAACACTTTGGATTTTTGAAACCCAAGTGACAGTTGTTCCACCTACAATAAATACATATCTTGTAGTGTTCCTCATGTTATCTCTGTCACCTGCCATATCTGCATCAACATATCCCCGTAGAGCAATGTTTGAACCACCAAAGCATAATTCTTGATTTGTGGTACCTCTCAAATATCTACGAATCCATTTTACTACCATCCAATGTTCTTTTCCTAGATTGTTCATGTACCTGCTTACAACTCCCACTGCATGTGCAATATCAGGCCTTGTGCAGACCATTGCATACATTAAGCTTCCAACTGCTGATGCATATGGAACTTTAGACATATAATCCATCTCTTCTTGGGTCTTTGGGCACATCTCCTTACCAAGTTTGAAATGGATAGGAAAAGGTGTACTAACTGGTTTTTCATTCTGCATATTAAATCTTTTCAACACCTTCTCTATGTACTCATTCTGAGACAGTGTTAATTTTCGATTTTTCCTATCTCTAGTTATCCTCATACCAAGGATTTGTTTTGTAGCTCCCAAATCCTTCATTGCAAAGGAATTTGCCAATTTTATTTTGAGCACATTTATTTCTTGCATGCTAGATCCTGCAACAAGCATGTCATCTATATACAATAACAATATAATATAGCCGCCATCATTTTTCCTTTTTAGATAAACACAATGATCAGAGTGACATCTAGTATAACCTTGTTCAGACATGAACTTGTCAAATTTTAGATACCACTGCCTTGGAGCCTATTTTAAACCATACAAGCTCTTTTTTAACCTACACACCAATTTTTCTTTCCCTTTTACCTCATATCATTCTGGTTGCTGCATGTATATCTCTTCCTCCAAATCTCCATGGAGAAATGATGTCTTTACATCTAACTGTTCAAGATTTAAGTCTTCCACTGCTACAAGACTTAAAATAGTTCTGATTGAATTCATTTTAACGACAGGAGAAAATATTTCATCAAAATCAATACTTTTCTTCTGTGCAAACCCCTTCACCACAAGTCTAGCTTTGTACCTTTGTTTTCCTCCATCTTCCTCCTTCATCTTTTAAACCCATTTATTCTGCAATGTAGTTTTACCTGTAGGCAACCTGAGTAAGTCCCAAGTCTGGTTATGCGTTAAGGAGTCCATCTCTTCTTCCATGGCTAGCTCCCACTTCTTCCTACTTTCAACCTACATTGCTTCTTCATAACATTCAAGCTCACCAGAATCAATCAAAAATAAATAATATAATGAAGGAGAGTATCGTTTAGGGGGTCTACTTATCCTGGTAGATCTTCTAACACCACTTTTAGGTGTTTGAGGTGCCTATTGTTGCTGCTGTGGTTGTTGATTATTATTATTATCAGGCACCTTTACGTTTTCAGTTATCTCATCAAGAACCGTGTATTCCTTGCTTTATTTTTCCTGTTTCTTTTCCTACAACCGATTCTTATACAAGAATTTTTCATTGAATATTACGTCTTTGCTCCTAATGATTTTGTGATATTCATAATCATATAAGCGATAACCAAAATCATTAACACCATATCCAATAAAGGTACATTTCTTTTATTTTTCCTCAAGATTTGTTCTATTTTCTTTATTAATATGGACAATGGCCTCACAACCAAAAGGCTTTAAAAACAAGTAGTTTACCTTTTTTCCTATCCATGCTTCCTCTAGAATACCACCATCCAAGGAACTTGAAGGCCCTATGTTTATTAGATAAACAACAGTATCTAGAGCATCTACCCAAAATTGTAAAGGCAATCCTGCATGCAATCTCATGCACCTTGCACACTCCATGATTGTTCTTTTCATCCTTTCTGACACACCATTTTTTTGTGGTGTTATTGGAACTGTATTCTCTCTGTGAATTCCATGCTCTGAACAGTACCTATCAAAATATTTGCTGCAATATTCACCTCCATTATCAGATCTGAGACACTTCAACTTCTTTCATGTCTCAATCTCAACCAAATCTTTCCATTTCTTGAAAGTATCAAATACATCATATTTATTTTGAATACAATAAATCCATGTTTTTCTAGTTACATCATCAATAAAAGTAACATAATAATGAGAGCCACCGAGAGATGATACCTGAGCAGGTCCCCATACATCTATATGCACAAGCTCCAATTTTTCGCTCTTCTTTTCTTTCCCAACTCTGAGAAATCTGACTCTCTTTTTTTTTCCATAAATGCAATTCTCACAGAAATCCAAATCAACATTCTTCAATCCTGGCAACAAATTTCTTGAGTGAAGAATCTTCATTCCCTTCTCACTCATGTGTCCGAGCCTATGATGCCATAATGCTGCATCTGCTCCTTTGGAAGTTAAAGCATTAACAGAGTTATAAATACCATTGCATAATACAATGTACCAACCTTTTCACCTTTTTCTATTACCAGCGCTCCTTTGGTGACCTTCCAAGTTTTATCTATGAAAGTTGTCACACAAACTTCACTGCCTAACTGCCCTATTGAAATCATATTCTTCTTCAGACATGGAACATGCCTTACCTACTTTAGTAGCCATTGGTTTCCATTCTGTTTTTTTACAAGAACTTTACCCATTCCAACAATTTTACAAGGTTTATCATCACCCAAACGAACTTGTCCAAAATCTCCTTGAACATAGTCATGAAAATATTTCTTATCAAGTGTGGCATGGAATGAAGCCCCTGAATCTACAACCCAAGAATTAGTAACATTTTCGAAAGAAATAATCAAAGCATCTTGTAACACATCACCTGTCACATTTGCTTCATGATTTTTTTCTTGTTGTGTGTCTCCTTCTTTTCCCTTCCGAGATCTACAGTCTTTCTTTAGGTGTCCTTTCTTTCCGCAATTCTAACATGATATCCACGATCTGGACTTGGATCTGCCTTTCCTTTATTTACTGCGATATCCCGAGCTCTTTCCTCTTTCCATTCTTCTTCCCCTAGACTCTGCACTCATAGCATTACCTGATGTCTCACCAGACCTTGTCCATCGCATTTCCTCGCTAAGGATAGCACCAACAACATCATCAAAATTTAAAGTACTAGATCCAGAGACAGAGTTACTAATGGCCATTACTAAACCATTCCAACTCTCTAGCAATGAGCACAAGAATAACATAACTCTAACTTCATCATCAAAGTTTACCCCTATAGAACTTAACTGACTGGTAACTGTATTAAATTCATTTAAATGGTTTGCAACAGATCAACCTTCCGACATCTTCATATTAAATAGTCGTTTCATAAGAAATACCTTGTTTGAGGCTGAGGGTTTTTCATATAGTTTCGCCAACATCTGCATCAAACCCTCTATTGTTGTTTCCTTCGAAATATTGAAGGCGACTGATGCTGCAAGACACAACCGTACTGTTTCGAGTGCCTTTCTATCGAGAATGTTCCATTCTGCATCTGTCATGGCCGTCAGCTTCTTTGTTTTTCTGCTCAATGGTAGGTATAGATCTTTCTGATACAGATAATATTCCATCTGCATCTTCCACAACGGAAGTTTTGGCCGTTAAATTTCTCGATCCTAAACTTACCATCGTCTGCCATTGCTCCCACTTGAACCAGGAACCCTTCTTTCTTGCGAGTTTATCAACCAAATATACCTTCGACTCTGATACTAGTTGTTAGAAAATTAAATATTACAGAGCAATGCAACACATAAAAATATGTGAAAAACACAAGCACACAAAACACATAAAACCAGAGAGACACAGATATACGTCGTTCACCCAGTTTGGGCTACGTCCACCCCGAACAGCCAGTCCTTCCTTTCTATTATCTAGAAAAAATTGAAGAGACAAAACCTACAACAAATCCACTCTAATATCCTTTGTTCTCTCTCACAGTCTCCCTATCTGTTTCTCGCTCCAAGAATACACATACAATGCATAGTCGCAATACAATGCCCTCATAAAAGCGAGGGGTTGCCTTTTAGGGAAAAAAACCCTAATCTAAACATAACGTCTATCGTTAGATCATTTTCCTAATGAACGTCCCAGATTGACTAGAAATTACTATACTTTAAAAAGGAAATTTTACATATGTTTTTAGCTTCGGGGGCACTGTCCCCGAAAGCCCTCGCCATGGGGGGGGCTCCGAAAAGCACTGCTTCCCCCCCTAGACTCCCCACGGTAGCGATTAATTACGGGCGGCGTTTCCGCCCCTTTTAAGGTACAAGGGTCCAATGTTGTGATACAAAGTAAACAAGATAATCAGGCTCCACACGCAACACAAACTATCCTCGGGCTAACTCAAACTGAGAGATGCATGGGATTTTTTGTCGTGAAATGCTTCAAAGGGACTCATTTTTATAGAGGTTTGGTTGTTGTTGTTATAAAAAGGGTCAACTAAATGTAGTAAATATTTCCACTTGGTGGTTCTGTCAATCACATATATTCTCAACATGTCCTCCAATATCTAATTTTGCCTTTCAGTTTTCCCATCTGTCTGAGGATGGTAGGTAGTACTAAAATTCGGCATGGTACGCATTCCCCCAAACAAATCTTTCCAGAAATATGAGGTGAATTTCACATCCCTATCGAAGACTATCATTTTTGGTATGCCATGAAGTTTGAAAGTTTCTATCATGAATATGTTGGCCACTTGTGCAGTTCCAAAAGTAGACTCTAGTGCTACAAAATGCGTCGCTTTAGTCAATGTGTCTACCACTACGAAAATGGAGTCATGCCAATACTTGGTACTTGGTAAAATGGTTATAAAATCCATGGATATTACCTGCCATTTCCATTTTGTAATTGGTAATGGATTCACTAATCCTGACTGGTGTTGATGATCTACGTTTACTTGTTAACACTCCAAGAATTTTGCCAAATAATCTTCTACCCCTTTCCTCATTCCACGCCAAAATATTTTTTTCCTTAATGTTGTTACCATTTTTTGGTATCATGGGTGACCAACATATGTTCCGTTGTGATATTTTTCCAGTATCATCTCTTTCAAGGTAAGCACATTAAGGATATACAACATATTTAGATAAATAATTAACCCTTTTGGGTTTATGGTATACCCTGGTATTCTTTTCTGTTTTATTTTTAGGTATATCTCATGGTACTGAGGATTTTGTTGCAAATATTTTTGTACCTATTATTCAAAACTTATTATCACGCTACTACCGACATTTGTTACCAAAGATTGGACATCTCGTCTTAGTGCATTTGCAATTTTGTTTTCTTTTCCCTTGATATGTTTTATATAAAATTAAAATTCAGTAACGAAGGCTAACCACCTTGCATGGCTTTCATTCAAATAAGGGTGACTACAAAATTATTTCAAGCTGATATGGTTAGTTACCAAAAAAAAAAAAATTCCCAGTAAATAATGCTTCCACATTTTGAAGGCATGTATTACGGTAGCTAGTTCTAAATTATAAAAATAATAATTTTGTAAAAAAAAAATTCAACTTCCTTGATTCATAGGCTATGAAAGCATTATCATGCAGTAGCACACCTCCTAGTCATTCTAAACAAGCATTTGTGCACAAAATAAATTCATTGTTTGGGTGTGAAATTTTTATAATAGGAGTTGTGGTCAAATTTTGCTCCACTTATTCAAATATTTTTTGTCATTTCGTTTTCCACTCGAATTTTACTCCCTTCTTCTATTAAAAGGTAATGTCATAGGCTATTTTTGAAAATATCCCCAAAAATCTACGATAGTATCCAACAATCTGCATGAATGAACGAATTGATGATACATATTTTGGTACAAGCCAATTCATAATTTCTTGAACTTTCTCAGGGTGCACTGAGAATCCTTCCTTGTAAATAATATGTCCCAAATACTAAATTATGGGTTTATAAAATTCACAGTTGCTGATTTTTGCATAAAGTTGATGTTCCCTTAAGGTTTGTAACACTAATTTGAGATGCTCCTGGTGTTCTTCTTCACTTTTAGAATATACAAAGATGTCATCTGTGAAAACTAACATGGATTTGTCAAGATACTTGTGAAGGATGCTATTCATTAAACACATAAAGGTTACAGGTGCATTGGTGAGACTGAAAGGTAACAACAAAAAATCATAATGATTGTGTCATGTTCTAAAATATTTTCTATTAATACCTTCATCTCTTATGCGTAGCTCATTTTACCCACTTCACAGATCAATCTTTGAAAAAATAGTTGCTCCTGTCACTTCCTCAAAAAAATCATAAATCTAGGGTAGAGGATAACTATTTTTTCTTGTTAACTTATTCAATTTCCTTTAGTCAATGTACATTCTGAACATGCCATCTTTTTTCCTGACAAACAACAACAAAGCTCCCCATGTGACAGACTCGGTCTAATATAACCTTTGTCTAATAGCTCCTACAAGTGTAGCTTAATTCGAACAATTTTGGTATACTCTTTCTATACAGATATTTGGATATAGGTGTAGCTCCTTGCACTAATTCAATAGATATATATATATATATGTCTCTACGAGGAGGTAACATGGGAATTTCCTCAGCAAAAACATCCTGAAATTTTCTTTTTACATGCATGATTTCTAAGATAGTTGTTTATGTTTGCTGTTCAAATTCTTCCACATGAACAATACAGAGTTAGCATCATTTTCTTGATGTCATTTTTAATCGAAGAGAAGATATTTTTCTTACTGATACTGGTTTTGATTTTCCTCTTATTATGATTGGTTGATGCTGCAAATTAATGTAGTTGACAGTTTTTTCGACCCAATTTATAACATATTTTTATTTTTTCAACCAACCCATACCAATTAATATGTCATAGGACCCCAAGGGAAGGATATTTAGTTTTAATTTTGTAGAATACATATTCAAATTCATAGTAAACATTTTTAATTTATGTGTTACTTTCCATTGGGTACCAGTAGCCAACTGTACCAACCAAGCATTTTGAAAATTTTCTGACTGTAATCTAAACTTTCCCACAATCTGAGGACTAACACAACTTAAACTAGCTCTAGGATCAATTAGTACAGACATAGGTTGGTTTTTGGTAATACATTTGATCTCAATCATGGTAGATTTATGTTAAACTTGCCAATATTCTAATGTCGCATTAATCCTCATAATATACCTTACCACGTCATTCACTGTAGTTTTCTCCTAAACCGACAGAATATTCTAAATTTATGTGGAGTTGTGTGTGCAATAATGTAACGTGTGTGATTTAATGCAACCCCAACACATCAACAATTCTCTTTCCTTACCACTCAAGCCTTTCTTTTTGTTCAATTCCATGGGTTTTGATTCTATCTGAAATTGAGCTGGTTGGTTTATGCCTCCTTTGTTAAACTTATTCATTTTGTGATCTTTCCTGAAATTTTTCAAATAAGCCGGCTTTTATATTTCTGAATTCATCCCAGTTTTACTTTTATATTTACTCTCCCATGTTCTCAAACCCACATTCTAATTTTCAAATTTTTGGTAACAATGTTTGGCTTTTCTCACTGCTTCATCCATTGTTTTCGGGTTTTCAAATTCAATCTGTTTCTTATAAGATATTGGTAGACAGTTTAAAAAACTCTACACTTTAGCTTTCTCCTCTTTTATGTATGGTACATACGAGAGTATGTTTGTCAATTTTGTTACAAAATCATCCATGGTAAGGTTCCCTAACCTAATTTCATGGAATTATTTTGCACAGTTATCATAATATCTTTCACTTAGATACTGAGACTTAAATTTCTGTTGAAACTCCTCCCATGAGATTGTACTCTCATCCAATAGGTGTATTATTTTTGTTTCCTCCCACCATAGAGTAGCTTTACGCTATAATTGGTACACAACCAATCTATATTTCAGGTTACTTTCATACATGTACACCTGAAAGTACTTGATAATATTCAGAAACCATGCTTCCACATCTTCCTCCTTTTCCCCATTAAAGGTGGGGGATTTTATCTTTTGAAATTATCCATGCAACTCCTTTTTCTTCTTGTTTTAATTAGAATCTCTTTTATCATATTATTCGACACTTTCAAACTTCTCTGAAATGGTTTCAACCTCATTTTGCTTATGTTTTTCTGGTTGCCCATATTTGCAGCTGTACCTTTCTGTTAATTCCCTTTTCATGTGTTCCCTATCATTACTTTCTTACAACATTCTTTCAATGCTATTCCTCATATGTACCAAATCCTGTTGTAAGTTTCTTATTATTCCCAAAATCTAAGAATTGAGATCCAAGGTAGTACTTCCCTCCCGTGGTTCCACATACAATTCCTCTTCACCTCTCATGTCTAGAGACAATTTGATTTTCCAATTTACGAATATGCTATACCTTATTTAATAAACATAAAAAATAGTTTGTGAGGAAAAAAATTTCACAAAGACAAAACAACTTATGTCTAGATAATATTTTTTTCGAGTTGATGATGGTCTATTAGAAGCCTAGTGTTGTATGAGGGCTCTAGTATCACTTTTCATAAACCTATGACAAGCCTAAGTTTGTATATATATATATATATATATATATATATATATATATATATATATATATATATATATATATATATATATATATAGATATAGATATATACTATGGCATTACCTGGTTATCATTCATTACATCTAGGTCACCATAGCAACCCATAAATCTCATACTCGTAATGTACGGTTGGGCCTTGGTTGATAGACATTTACCATTCCCTGTTATGTTTATTTATTTGGCCACACATGTTGTAGGGATATATAAATATAAGAGTGGTTCTTAGCTTATATTTCACCCACCATATTGATTTTAATACGAATAGTATTGAACAATAACATCATGACCTACAATTTTTCTGGTCGCTCATGCAATATAAGATTTGGTTATAAGCACAAAGGTGTGGATATTAACCTATAGTATGTTAATCCTATTAAATTTATCGCCATTATAATTTAATTGTATAGATCATGACCCTATGGTTATGTTTCTTTTTTTTGGTCTTTTATTTGTCACGATACACCAATGTACCATTCCCTATCCATCACTTTAACATTTAACCAAGCTCACTAGCATGTTTCAGCTGGATCAAGGGTTCTAAATTTGATATATTTTTCATACACTAGCCTCTTGTGCCCCCACTCTAGCCGTGGGAGTTTTCCTAACCCACCTATCAGTAACACAGTCGACACAGGGTACTTTTCCATGGTTATACAAACGGTTTAGATTGCTTGTTACAACTGAACACTGGAGATTTTTCGGTGTAAAACCTAACCTATAGTCTACTGTTTCTATTGTTTCCTAAGGCTCTCTGGAACTATTTCCATCACTCAAGGAAAATGGGCATGGATTATGTTCTCAGGATATTAGCTCATGAAAAATGGTGAACACCTAGAACCTCCCTGGAAAGCCCTCATGATTTATGGCAATAAATCTCATGCATCGATATATTATAATTAACTGAATATTAAAATAGCCAATTTTAATATTTCAGTTGTAGGATGAATGTGATACATCTAAGTTAAACTATTCAGCGGAACTCACAATCAAGTATCCTAAAATAAAATCCAGTTGGAATAATTAACAACACTACACGACTATATTACAGATATCTTACGTTATGCATTCATTCATACATCATGCACGTCGAACAACCAAAAAACAACAAATTGATATATTCATAGGCAATAAATCATACTCTATAATAACCAAGTTATCTAAAAGTAATAGTCAAAATAACCTGGAAAGAATGATTTGCCTTCTGACTGTGAACCTTCTCTCTTGGTTCTCCCTCGTGTTGATATCTTCTTCTCCCTAGAACCAATAACCCCTGTTGTTCTGGTGAAGGAATTGTTATGCCTCCCGTTCCCCAACACACTTTCCTTAACGGTGCCCCATTATTTTCTAGGTTCTGCCAATCCCCATATCCTAAGATTTTTCGTCAAAAGTATAGTTTTTTTTTTCATTTGAAGCCTTCTTTTATCCCCTGAAGTGCTTATTCACCCATCCCCAATGTTTTTTCCCCACACTGGGTGATTTATTCTATTTTTGTCTTCCAATCTAAAAATCTCCTAAATTCACTTCTAGGGGTTTTCAGGAGAAGTTTGGGAAATTATTTAATTCCATCCTATCCATCCATATTGTAATATTGATCTCGTCAATTAAATTATTTTCCAAGTTATTTCACAAAGGTTTTCTTAAACATTATTAAAAAAAAAATTATACACCATCCTAATTATTCGATAAAGTCAAATATTGCTTCCTTGAAATTTCTAGAATATGTTCATCTACTAAAAATGTGGATATAAAACTAGGGTATTACAATGCATGTCTGCATTTATGTTATATCATTTTAACATGGAAATGGTGTAGTTAATACTATTAATATCAGGAAATATGTTTTTATTAGTTATTCTTTTACTTTATATGGTATACATATAGTGTTGGAAATATAAATGTTAAATTTTTGAGACTCTACAACTAGTATGTATTCCCATGTGGAAGACCAATAGCTGCTAGATATCCATTATGTATATTTTATTTTGTAAAATAATATAAAGTGATTCCTTAATTTTGCAAAAAAAAAAAACATATAATGTTAAATTTATTCAAAAAAATTAAATATTTATAAATTAAATTTAATCAAAAATTTTAAATATGGTAAAATTATTAATTTATAACATTACAATGGTTCTTTAAAATGATTAATTAACAAAAAAATAATATTATTCCATTGTATTTAAAAAATATTTTTAGAACTTTTATCCCTTATACATTTATTCAATTTTTGATCAATTTTTCATTATTATTAAAGTTTTACTTTCTAGAGATGGGTGCTCAGAGCAAGAGATGATGGGAGATGGGATGATGCCATCCCACCAGGTCACATTCACAAGAGAAATGACAACACACACCCATAATGGTTTTGAATATATGCATGTGAAACGCATGCGGGATCCTTCCATTACACTGACTTGTGTTTAGTATCACACATCAGTTCACTCACAAGTATGATTATTCGATGGAGTGTAGCATAATTAGACGATTTTTCACATTATTTAAGATGATATTTATTCCAAAATTTACTAGACCTCTAATGAAGCTCATTATGGGGCTATTTAATGATTTTTAAGAGGATGAATGTTAGAATAGTTTGTGGCTCAAAATTTTTATTGAGCGTCACTAATTTGGTGACTTTTCATTTACTTTTGATGCAGGGGCATTAGGTTGAAGAAAATAATTTGCATTTTAATAGACATAGGGGGGTCTTGTGTTTTTTATTTTTATTGTAATTATTAATGTTTTAAGTGACATTTAGGAATTAATTAAATATTGTGAGAGAAATTGTAAATGTTCCCGAATGATTGGAGAACATGAGGGAGTAGGATAGTTGAGATAAGAGATTTGATAGTAATTCCTAAAAGTAGATTCAGTTTTCATGATTTTTGGGATTAAAGATGATTTCTAGGGATATTAGAGATATTTTACGACTGAGGATTTTAGGGAAATTATTAAGGATCTGAAACTAAATTAGTTCAGATTATTCTGTATAGAAGTAATAAGCCTCAAGGAAAGAAGTAGAGGATTGTGAGTAATTCAGTTTTAGGGAAAACAGGGTTTGTCGTTGTAAGCCTTCGGGAAAACCTGATAGGAAGGCGATTGATCAGAATTTCAGGCTAGAGGGGAACCATTTTGTAATTATTTGGTCCTTTTATATACAGAGGATATTCGATCCTAAAATGTGTAATTGTGTGTGCTGGTCTGATTGATTTTTATAAATCAATTATTGATACAGTACATGTATGTTGGATTTTGAAATGGTATTTTATATATCCTTGAAGGATTTAATTTAAGTTTCAAGACAAGCTTGATGTCTTGAAAGCAATGCAAGAAGATTTTATATATACAATTGAAGAAATTGGGTGAAGTTCCAATCATCGATCACAGGAAGGATCCATGACACAGTAAAGGAAATGTGTGTTTCCAATTGGTATTTGAATGCATGCATCAGAAGCACATCTGACTAGAAATGAATATAGATTGAAATCGAAACAAATAGGAACATAGGATATGTTTTAGTGAATAATAAGATCCATATTGAATTTGTGAAAGTTGAATTGAGGTCGAAGGAGCATGAAACTTGAAGGTGCATCTTTAAATAAAAAGTGGCAATCCATGAATTTTTCGAGAGGAGGAAGGTACATTGGAGAGGTTCGAATATTGGATGGAACCCTGGTTCTGTTGAACTGTGAAAGGGAAACCAGTCTGTTTAAAATCACGAATTAGAAATTCTGTAATAAATCCTGCTGAGGTTAAAAAAAAGGTCAATTTCCTTTATAATTTGAGTGGGTTCTTGACTCCGGAATGATGGAGGTGTTGAATCGATCAAAATCACAAAACAGTGAAACAATTCGATAATTGCTTGAGCAAGAGAAAATAACAATGAAGGATCAAACGGGTCGATCATTGGACTGATCGATGGAATGGAGTGATGGCAAGAGTTAAATGATGGTGGGAAGCAGTTTATGAAAACCTTAAGTGGTTTTCACATAAAAAATAAATGGTATGTGGTATTCCTGAAATTAACACGATAGCTATTAGTGGTCAACACGTGGCATCAATGGTTTTAAATTATAGCTTATTTCACTTGAAGTCAAAGTGTTAAATATTGTGAGCCATCGTTGTGCGATAGTCATTCGATTGTTGGTGCCAGAGATCCAACGCTGGATATGTGGAAAGTTGCGTAGAAGTTATGAAGTTATGGATCGACGGTAATAAATGTTGAGCTGGAGAGCGATGCATTAACAAGCATCGGATTAAATGAATGGTGGAAGGTAAGAACCACTATGGGACCCGATAACATTTAGATACGTTGATTTGTTCAAAACCAAAACATGAATGTTATGTATGGGCCGAACATTATATATGTTAGCGCTTGAGGTTTAAATCTAAATTCGAATATTTCATATAATGTTTGTTGGCATGGATTAGTTAACATCTATATGTATTAACTATGGTTTAACAAAGTCAAGTTTTTTAATGTATTGATATGATAAAGTCGTGGGTGGATGCATGCATTCTAATTTCCATAAGTTGAGGCCAAAGGTTGGGATTTGGTTTTAATTGAAGTTCGAATATTCATAAGATGAGTTTATTATAATGGTTTGATAACAATTTATTAAATAAAGTAGCTTTCGCGTTAGAATTTCCCAGCATTGGGAGAATTTGGTTTATAGATGAACCATGCATTTTTATATGCATATAAAGGTGTGAATGTGGGTTTGGCAGCTCAGGCTGCTATCAAGTGGTATCAGAGCAGGAAAGGCTCTTTTGAATTTTTTTTTTTTTGGAATGCATGTGTGATGAAGGCAATGAGGAAAATTTGGGATTTTTTAAATCTTTTTGATAGTAATTACAAAATTGAATAGATATGCAGTGAAGGTATTTAGATTTGTAGAATCTGAAGTTTAAAAGAAAATGTGCTTTGAAAATCTATCATGATTTTTTTTGAAAGATGTGAACATAGGTATGATAGTGATGGAAAAATAGGAAATGAGATCAGATTTGAATCTGATAGGACAACATGCAGTGCAGCAGAGTACTGGAGAATTTGTAGAAGAAATTGCAAATGGATGTTGAAAAAAACCTTGAAGGTGAGGTATTTTGATTTTGTTTACAGAATGAAGATTGCAGACAATTAAGGAGCATCTCAGCAAGAAGATCACAGCTTTAAAAATTAGTGATGAAGGAAGCCAGAGAAGGTTTCTAAGAGAAAGAGAATGTGGCAAAACCTGGAGGAATTCAAACAGAGGTTGGATAAAAACAACATATTTGTTCTTAAGAGGTTGTAGAGGAGTTGAAGCCTAGAAAGATTAGAGAGAATGCTCAAGAGGTTCTAGAAGAGAGAGGACCAGTGCTTGCCAAAATACCAAGTCCAGATAGAGGATTGGTGAGGTAAGTTGAAACAAGGAGGACTTGTTATTGTAGAGGCTTTAGTGCAGCCCATGATGAATGAGTGGAGAACTCATGAAGGAGAAGATGGCTACTGATAGTCATAGAAGATTTGGCAGAGATTTTGAGAGAGACCACAACAGAATGAAAGGTAAGAAAGAAGATGCCAAGATAAATGGCATACAAAGACTATTAATGAAGGAAGAGTATGAGAGAGAGTTAGCTGAGATCAGAGAGTAATTTAACAAATTGAAAATGATGATAGAGGAAGACCAAAGATGGGGTTTTCTTATAAGAATAAATATAAAGTGGTATAGGCTACAGATGAAAAAAGAGCAACTGATAAATGCTCATTTGAGGGATAAGTTACTCAGAATGAAAGAGTATTTGGAGAAAGACTTGAAAGCTGAAAATTCAAGTGAGACCAAGAGGGAAAATGACTTTACATCTGATAATTTTTGTATGTTTGCAGGAAGAACATGTGGAGAAGGAAAAACTGCTGATATTGTCACAAAGGAAGAAAATGGGACAACCAGATCTTTTGAAAATGTCCATACACAGTTGGAGAAAAGTTTTACTTTTCAATATATTAGAAGCAGAGGAAATTTAACTTATAATGATGGCCAAAAGCTGGAAATTGAGCAATCAATTGAAAATATTGAAGGAATTGAAGAGAATACCATTGAAAAATTTCTAAAATGTATAGAGGACTTGGAACAGTAGGAGGATTTGGTGATCAAATCATCAAATAAGACCGTAAGGTCTTATGGTTTTACAACTGACAAATTGTGTGTGAATGCAGGTATTGAAGAAGACAGTTCGTGTGATGAAACTGTATTGAATGAAGATGAATGTTTCCAAGTAAATTATGATGATAATTATGTTTCATATGAACATCAAATTGAATTACTGCAACAAAAGGATTTCATAAATTCCTTGTTTTGTAAAAATAATTGTTTGAATGGAGATATGACAGTTATTTTTTATGATGGAAAATTTGTTATTGATAATGAAAAATTTACTTTATTAAATGGCCAAATAAAAAGTGATGGACAAATAATTAAAACTATTGCAGAGATGGAAGAACATAATTATATTCTGATGAAAGATGAAGAGATAGTGACAGCAGGAAACTTGACTTGTGAAGGTAGTGAAGATTTTATAGATATTTTCTCAGATGAGATGACAAATTTTTGGCATGAGTTAAGTATTTTGGAGCAGAATATAGAAACATAGAGAATAAGTGTTCAGATTGTAAAGTTAGAGCTGAGTGAGAATGAAAAGGTTCATTTTTATGAACTAGAGCAAAGAAACATCCTTGAAAGGGATGATGTGGAAGAGAGACTAGTTGACAGTCTCGAAAATTATTTGAAGAATTGGAATCAACATACTGATCTGCTGATGACAGAGCAGCAAATTGAAATTTTGTCGGAGGAAGAAGGGACACAAAGGTTTTATAATTTTGATGATTGTTTTATGATTGTAGGTACTAATGAAAGGACTAAAGAATGTTTGGTCCAGGAGAACAAATTGAAACAAAGAAAAGAATATGACAGTGACTGGAAATTTAAGTACCAGTCCAAGGAATTGCTGAAATAAAGAAACAAATAAATTGTCATAAATGACAATCAGGAAGAAGTTTTCAGTTGCAGAAAACAAGAGGGTATGGATGATAGGGTGGTAGCAAGAGTAGGAGTAAAATTAAGAGTTCAGCAAGTAAGATCTCAACAAGTATGATTAAAAGCAGGAGTAGGAGTTAGAGTTCAACAATCAACAGGAAGGAGTACTCAACAATCAGAAGATATATGGGACAAAGAAATTGAATTCATGAGAATGCTAATGGTGAAAGTGTCTCAGAAGAAGAAAACAACAAGAAAGCAAAGAAGCAGCAGCAACAAGAGAAAGATAGTCGCAGACTGTGAAAGTGTAGCTAGTGGAGCAAGGCAGCATAAAGTATGGAAGCTGGGAGAAGTACAACAAAAGAATAATGCAACTTATGGACAGCAACAAAACAGAGTGTGGGATCTAGGAAGACAAGGACTAAAAGCACATGATCAGGACATCATGATTATTTTTAACCTTGGGAGTCTGATGCAAGGGCATTAGGTTCAAGAAAATAATTTGTATTTTAATAGACATAGGGGGTCTTGTGTTTTCTATTTTTATTGTAATTATTAATGTTTTGAGTGACATTTAGGAATTAATTAAATATTGTGAGAGAAATTGTAAATGTTCCCGAATTATTGGAGAACATGAGGGAGTAGGATAGTTGAGATAAGAGATTTGATTGTAATTCCTAAAAGTAGATTCAATTTTCATGATTTTTGGGATTAAAGATGATTTATAGGGATATTAGAGAGATTTTAGGACTGAGGATTTTAGGGAAATTATTAAGGATCTGAAACTAAATTATTTTAGATTATTCTATATAAAAGTAATAAGCCTCAAGGCAAAAAGTATAGGAGTATGATTAATTCAGTTTTAGGGAAAACAGGTTTTGTCGTTGTAAGCCTTCGAGCAAACATGATAGGAAGGCCATTGATCAGAATATCAGGCCAGAGGGGAACCATTTTGTAATTATTTGGTCGTTTTATATACAGAGGAAATTTTATCCTAAAATGTGTAATTGTGTGTGCTAGTGTGATTGACTTTTATAAATCAAGGATTGGTATAGTACATGTATGTTGGATTTTGAAATGGTATTTTAGATATCCTTGAAGGATTTAATTTAAGTGTCAAGACAAGCTTGATGTCTTGAAAGCAATGCAAGAAGAGTTTATATATACAATTGAAGAAATTGGGTGAAGTTCAAGTCATCGATCACAGGAAGGATCGCTGACACAGTAAAGGAAATGCATGTTTCCAATTGGTATTTGAATACATGCATCAGAAGCACATCTGACCAGAAATGAATATAGATTGAAATCAGAACAAATAGGAATAGAGGATTTGTTTCGTTGAAGAATAAGATCCCTATTGAATTTGTGAAAGTTGAATTGAGGTCGAAGGAGCATGAATCTTGAAGGTGTAGCTTTAAATAAAAGGTGGAAATCCATGAAGTTGTCGAGAGGAGGAAGGTACATTGGAGAGGTTCGATTATTGGATGGAACCCTGGCTCTGTTGAACTGTGAAATGGAAACCGGTCTGTTTAAAATAAAAAATTACAAATTCTATAATAAATCCTATTGAAGTTAAAAAAAAGGGTCAATTTCCTTTATAATTTGAGTGGGTTCTTGACTCCGGAATGATGGAGGTATTAAATCGATCAAAATCACAAAATAGTGAAACAATTCAATAATTGTTTGAACATGAGCAAATAACAGTGAAAGAGCAAATGGGTTGATCATTGGACTGGTCGATGGAATGGAGTAATGGGGAGAGTTAAATGATGGTGAGAAGCGGTTTCTGAAAACCTTAAGTGGTTTTTACATAACAAATAAATGGTATGTGGTATTCCTGAAATTAACGTGATATCTGTTAGTGGTCAACACGTAGCATTGATAGTTTTAAATTATAGCTTATTTCGCGTGAAGTCGAAGTGTTAAAGATTGTGAGCCATCGTTGTGCGATAGTCAGTCGATTGTTGGTGTTGGAGATCCAATGGTGGATATGTGGAAAGCTGCGCAAAAGTTATGAAGGTATGGATTGCCGGTAATAAATGTTGAGCTGGAGAGCGATGCATTAACAATCAACGAATTAAATGAACGGTGGAAGGTAGGAACCGTTGTGGAACCTGATAACATTTAGATACGTTGATTTGTTGCAAAACCAAAGCATGAATGTTATGTATGGGCAGAACATTATATATGTTGGCGCTTGAGGTTTAAATCTAAAGTCGAACGTTTCATATAATGTTTGTTGGCATGGATTAGTTAGACTTTATATGTATTGACTATGGTTTAACCATGTCAAGATTTTTAATGGATTGAGCTGATAAAGTCGTGGGTGGATGCATGCATTATGATTTCCATAAGTTGAGGCCAAAGGTTGGGATTTGGTTTTAATTGAAATTTGAATATTTAATTCGAATATTCATAAGATGAGTCTATTATAATGGTTTGATAACCATTGATTAAATAAAGTGGATTCCGCGTTAGAATTGCCCAGCATTGGGAGAATTTGGTTTATATATGAACCATGCATTTTTATATGCATATAAAGTTCTGAATGTGGGTTTGGCAGCTCAGGCTATTCTCAAGTTTTGTGCTTCATACAATGTGTATGGGGTCGATTTTCCAACAATTTTCTCATGATACAAGAAAATTATTTATCCCCATCTTGGAGATGATGTTGATACTCTTAAAGAAATTTGAGAGGTTGATATTTTATTCTTTCATCTATTCAACCAGTAGTCTTGGCAGTTGTCGTTTGAAAATCTACCAAGAGACGATTGTTTCCTTCTTCCACTAGCCTATATAATTTTCGTAAAATGGATATATATCACCTCCAATCCTTATTCATGCCTTGGAAAAAAATTATCCAATTATACTTCATGTAAGTAGACTCACAAACTTGGGTCTAGAATTCATCCCACAAAGAGACTCACACCTAACAATGGCTATTCAATTTTACTCTCGATATGTACAGTCTTAGTTTTCTCATAATCATTTGTCTGATGTCATTTGGTTCTATAGGCCTAGATGATGGATTTGGAAGATACGAATCTCTTCCCCATCTCAATTCTACCAGGTTCTATTATACAAAGAAAAACTTTTGGCTTCTTTTATATGATAGAACTCCCCATGGGGAAAATATATGTCATGAGCATACTTTTCTCTCTTTATTTTGTCTCCAACATAGTTAAACCTTTGGATATTTATATCTACCACTTAACATAGATAGTATGCCATGTCGAAGAACTTGGGTTCACTGTGATGTGGCTTTGTACGAGGAATGAGGGGATAATGGGTGCACTCACCTGTAAACTGAGGGAAATTTTTTTAGATGTATAGTTTCAGGATCTCACTCCTCAACCTATTGAAGAGGAGGCTGCTCAAGTGGAATAATAATTGGATAATCAAGGGCATACCCTGCCATACATGAAATTACTCACAAAATTTGTATAATGGGTCTTGTTGACATTGTTGGGCCTGCCAACATTCAAGGGGGCTCCCTGATATTTGATTATAACTCACATCATTTGGGATAGGAGACACATCTAGAATACAACCTGGTTACCATTTTCTGAAAGGTTTCCTTGTCTATTACTATCAGCAAGATCAAGGAATGCATATCTGACTTCAAAAAGAAAATGAGTGTGCCTCGTGAGTGTCTAGTTGTAGGTGTGTCGAGGTTCTTCTACTACACAAGGGAAAATAAAGTGAGCCTCTAAGAGAGAGGTAGTTGTACAACCCATGTAGAGACACACACGAGAATCAAATATCCATCTAATATGCAGTGAAATAGTACAAAAATATGGGACATTCATTGAAACCAATACAATACATTCTCAATATGATAAGTAATAGAATAACCGAAATAGCTCAACTACTTTAGCACATGTGAAAAGAAACATGAGTTACGAACATTCACATAACAATCTTACAAATATTCATAATTCATGCATGAAGAACATGCTAGCCATCAAGCTTCAAATATTAAGTAAAATTACTAACAAACATGTATACAATAAACACCACTAGCTCCAATAGTGGAGCATTGGAGCCACTACTTGCTCCCCAAAATAAATAGCTTGTCTCTCTAATTCCTTCCGGGAGGATCCAAGGTGAAAATTCCTTTGCTCACACAGTGAGGGTGTATATATAACCAATGGGGTGATTCTTCACCTCCCTTCTGACTCTTTCACTACCCTCATTATTGTTTAAGAGATTATGACTTTTCTACTTTACATGACTCATATTCTGTACATGTCCTTTGGACTTCCACTTTTAAATACATTTTAGAATATGAATTTACATATTCCATAAAAATATTGTGGCATATGGTGACTCATGACATGACACTGATGACATCGATTGCATGATGACATGGAAATGAAAATTTATCCTTGATAATCCATGCTATGTGTCTTCTTGAGGATTTTATTCTCTCCACCTCCATATGGCTTAGAGATAATGAGTATTTAGTGATATTAGGTCTTGAATTTCTGTCGGAAAAATGTTTCCCTTTCATTTATCCTGATTGATCAAATTCATTATTCAACTACAAAGGTGTCTTCTTTCATGTTCCCTTTCATTGTGTGATAGAATACATGCATTTGAAATTTACTCATAAAAAGGAGAAATCATTCCAATAAACCCCTAGTCTAAGATGTTGCACGATGATCCACTGGCTAAGCCAGATAGTCAGGGGTCAATCCTGCACCTTGAGACTGTGTAATTCTTAGTTCACACTAGATTGCTCATGATCATTGTGTAGTTTGGGAGCTTAAGCTACCAAGATCGAGGTTTGATGACTGAAGTTTCCCATTGCACAGTGTTGGGGGGACAAGGATGATAGGTGATTGTGAAATTTTGTAGTTCAAGAGCTTAAGGGATGGTCTTGAGGGCTGACACTCTGGAATGTGTAGTTTTTGGCTGGTTAGACGGCACGATTTCATAGTTTCGGACCTTAAGGGTAGGGCTTGACCACTTAGAATGCATAGTTCACACTCCTGGGAGGTAGGAACTATGCATTTCATAGTGCCAAGAGGGAGGGTGGTAGTTTGAAGGCTAATACTGTGCAATGTGCAATTCATAGGGTTTCGATGAGGCTAAGTTTCTTGGTTGGGGATTTTTTCCAAATTTGGCCAAGTGTGGGATCAATTAAGCCAATGTAAACACTGATAAGAATAGACTGTGATAACACACCTACAACACTTGATGAAAAAACATACATTATCTAGAATTCATGAACAATATACTTATGCCAGTGCGATAAATTTGCGACAACTTACAACAAGTGTGACACCAAAGATACACTTTGCAATGAACATTACAACACTTGTGTGATAATTATTAAAACATTGAAAATGAGTGTTAAATAGGTTTAAATCATAAGAAAAACTCATTTACACAAATATTACCCTTCAAAACATCCAAACATTACTTGTGTGCGATGTGAGACACTTGACATGTGAAAAGACAACACTTTGATTTTATTTCAAATGGACCAAAATACTTAGAGAAAAAACATGCAATAAGAGTTAATTCTTGCAAAAAAAGTATGCAAGATCAAGTAGGCTCTGAAATTTGGGTGTAGGAAAAAATTCTTGTGGGTGACGTAGCAATAAGAACACTTGGTGACACACTGGTAGAATTCTAACTTCTCTTTCTTGGTTGATTCTTTTGTGAAATATCTTAGTTCTTATAGGATTATTGATTAATTTTGTAAGTCATTTTAGCTTCTTAAATTAACCTGGTAATAAGAATGGTCCCCTCTATTCCCTCTCGGTCGAACACAAATATAAGATCAATGATATCACAATGTTTCAAATCAGAAAGGTTAGTGTAGTTCACGAGCTTTATATTTCCCAGTATATTTTTTCATCTCTATTGTTGCTCCACTTCTAGAAGACTTGAAAAGTATCCCAATAGAGTCACTACAGGAACACAAATATTTCTCTACTGCCAAAAAGCCTAGTCAGTACCTCGAGAAAGTTTCTTGCTTCACCTTTCTACGGAAGAAGCCTCTCTCATATTTGGCATTTATTATATATATTTTAATTGGAATTTGCATAGGTACTTATTTATTTCATGGGCGGAAGAGGGATCCTTAGTTATTCAGAGAATAAGAGATTAATCCTCAGAGAACCATATATATACCTCCGATTTAGGTTTTCTTGTTTAAAGTTTTCACCTTCTCCTCTGTTATTGCTTGGATAAGTGTGAAAACAATTAAATATGAAGAAATGAGTGCAATCATATGGTTTCCAGAATAGACACAGTTATGATGGTTCAAAAAAAAACTATCCTTATGTAGGGATCATGTTTCTCATCAGAACATCATTGACCAAAATATGTAACCAACACAAAGAAGGAGGACCGAAGTTTAGCCGAACCTTGTGGTGTCACAAGACTCCTTTCAACTCAAACACACACAAGGACGCCATAAATTTTTTTCAGACGTGATGTTTATTTACATGCATGAAAATGGAAATGCAAATCCATAAAAAAAAAGAAAAATATGTACATAGGGTAGGACACAACTCTAGATCATTATTAAAAAAATTGTTTTTAATATTGTCCAGTAACAAGAAGGGAGTCATTATTCTTGTCTATATATTGAAGATGATATGTGTTTTGGCCAAGTATTTCGTGCACAATGAAAATTTTGGTCCATAGGGATTGGAACTTAGTATTTTTTCAATTTTCTTCATGGTATTTGTCCCACTTCATGACTAGGTCGCCCATACTGATATCCTTTTTCCTTGTAGAATTCTTGTTGAACCACCTCTTGATATGACATGCATGAATAGGAAAAGAAATATTTTTCTTTATTTATTTCTTCCTATAGATTTCACAGGGTGTCTATCCTAATATAATTCAATAAGCATGTATTTCCCTGGGATTCTTCTGAAATATGGAGAGAAGGAAAGTAGATGTTCAAGGGTAGGATGGATTGTTTTGCATATACCACCTTATATGATGCATATGAATACTTATCAATGGTGGGATGGTTAATTTTGGGTTCATATAGGTTGGCACTCATAAAATATATTGGTTTCTCATTGTTTTTATCATATTTTTGTGTAAGTACAACAAAGGGATAAGTATCAAAATCGAAGGTGTAGAGAAAAAAATCCTTGTGGAAATATGGGCTGTATAAGGTTAGTGCTTCTGCAAAATCTTCCTTAATATGAAAAATACATCATTTTCACTTTTATGCACTTGTATATTACATCCTTATTTATGATCTCCTATATATGTTTGAAAATTTAAGCATAATCGGAGCTGAAATTGCGGAGAAAGTTGATCTTCCCTAAGAAGGACTACATTGATTTCTTGTTAGCTCGGAAGGGAATATACGCAATAGCCTTGAGCCTTTCATTGTCTAATTTAATCCCATTCCTTGTTATAATATGTCCCAAGAGGTTTCCCTTGAACATTGCAAAAATTCTCTTCTTGGGATTAAGTGATATCTCGTATTTTCAACATCTCTCAAATATTTTCCTCGAGTGACGTAGATGGTTGGATCTCTTCTTTGAAAATACTCTTACATCATAAAGATACACCACCATGTTTTGCCTTATTATTTCATGAAACTCAATTTCCATTGCACGTTGAAAGTTCGAGTTGACATGAAGTATCCCAATAGGAATTATTCTAAATGCTAACATGCCCCACTTCATTCGAAAGGTATCTGAGACCAGAGCCTCATTGTATCTAGAATAACCATCAAGCGAAGAGAACATTTATGACCCTGATATTGTCTACAATATTTTTTCCATAGAAAACATAGGGTAGTTGACTTTGTCTAAGGCATGATTAAGGTTTCATAAATCTACACATAACGATATTTCCCTAAACTTATTCCTTATTTGGATGAGATTCAACACCGAGGTTAAATGTCACACTTTATAAATGATTTTAGCATTGAATAGTTTCCTCAAATGCTTCTAAATGAGGGGCTCAAGCATTTGATTAGCTTCTGCAACTTTTGCTGAAAAGGCTTCGCCCCGTCCTTAATCAGAATAACATGTTGGATTATTCTTGTGCCGTAAGTTTTCAGCTCATTGTATGCCCATGTGAAAACATCATGGTACTGCTTGAATAAGAGGGTAAAATCTTGTCGCTCTTGTGGTGTGCATAAATTACTGAGATTCACAAACTTTGGATCTTTCTCCTCTCCAAGATTGATTTGCTGAGGTGACAACGTTGAAATACATGTTTAGCATTGACTAACCCTCTAAAGCGATTTTTCAGGTCATACAAATTTTGTAATGATACCACACCCTTGAGCATACGGTTCTCCTTATTTGCGTGAGCTACATCTTGCAATGCTTTTTTGTTCTCATCATCATCAATAGCTATGTCTTTGAATACATGAACGTTCACCATGAAATTCAATATCTATTGGTTGTAATTAAAAACACGTAAATTAGTGAGATTATCAAGGACATATGGTTTATAAAGAATTTCAATAGAAAATTTATCCCTAAGCGGTGACAACCTAGAAGCAATATTTTCTAATGCATCTGAAACAATTGTGTTATGCATTTTAGGAATAGATATAATGTTAAAATCTTGGAATTTAGAAATTAAATGCCACACCTCTTGTCGATAGCTTTCCAAATTAGGCGACACATAATGTATCATATTTTGTTCCTGCCGCATGACGATCTATGAGTCACCTATTGATTTAAGAACTACCACATTGAGGTCAAAGGCCTTTTTTAAAAACAGGATGAGTGATTCATATTCTATTGTATTATTAGTGCACTTAATTTCAAAGGGGCTTGAGATCATGTGTTTTCTCTTTTGTGGTTCTACGA
Organism: Pinus albicaulis; assembly: GCA_034641835.2. Classification (NCBI taxonomy): domain Eukaryota; kingdom Viridiplantae; phylum Streptophyta; class Pinopsida; order Pinales; family Pinaceae; genus Pinus; species Pinus albicaulis. Next base: position 827,928,594 of record CM076571.1, read on the forward strand.
AACCACGACCCACTCCAAATCCCTCCTATGTGTTTGAACCGTAAAAAAAAAGAGTCCAAACATAATTTTACAATATATACATCGTACACTAGCATTACTTCCACTAATACTATCTATCGTGCAAAATTCATTTCCACTAGTTGGACTGAGAAGGAGTTGCAACTCTGTGTCAAGTACGATAGGGGAAGGATGAGAAAGGTAACACATTAGTCTCGTCTCTAGGAAAAAATTTCAAAATATTATATCTTTGAAGACTACTAGATCATTTTTTCCTTCGAAGAGTGTGAAAGTGTGCTTCATGTAAGGTTCCAAGTACACCCGGATTTGGCTATTTCTTCCCTATACAGAAGCCATAAATGTCACCAATAGGTAGAAAAATGCCCCTGAAAATTTCTTGACTAGTATCTACCTAGTAATACACTGCATGCTTCTGCGATGTACACAATTGATATGTTTATGCACTGGTGAACTCATTGATCGAATGATAGGTGAATAAGCACATTTATGAGTTCACCACTAGCATGGATAAGAGTCTTGTCCAGCTGAATAATATGTGAATATATCTTATCCCAATTTTCATTGATTTTATTAACTACATATGTTACGTTTACATATGCACCAGAATCAACTAAGAAATTGTGCACATTGTAATAAAAAATTTTGAATCTCAATAAAAATGGACGGTGGAGTGTGTTAGAATTGAATGTTAACACATTAAAAATAGATTCCAAGGAGCCAGAAGACTTACCATATCCCTTCTGTGAAGAATAATTGTTAACTGAGGTAAGAATTCAAGAGCTCTGACAACAAATTCCTAGTAGCTTGAGATCCTTATAAGTACGAAGAGGTAAATAGTAGCATGTGATTACTTCATGTCTTCTACTATGTTATAATCCAGTGTTGCAGGCATTCCTGATGTGTATGGAGGAGTAACTTTATCTGATTATTCTAGAATGGTAGGCTTGATTTTTCTTTTGGAAGAAGTTATTTTCATTGTAGTAGTCTTCCCAGACTTACTTTGAGTTTTCTGAGCTGAGTTGACAATTGGTGTGATATTCCTTAAAAAAATTCTTTCAGTTTTTGTCTCATCAACTCTTGTTAAGATATAGATCTTGGCTTCTCTAATTATATCAATTGTTTTGTGTTTGAGCAAGGTCCTCACTCAGAGGTATTTCTTTGGAAGTCTTCTTTTCAGTTACAAACATACAAGTAAAAAATTTCACTACATTCCCAACACTCTCAGTTTCTTCAGCAATAACAGTTTCTTCCTTTTCTTCTGCTTGCTCGGTTTTCTCATCCAAAAGTACTGTCAATAACATTTGCAACTAGAGCATTCATTTTTTGATTCCATTGCAAGTGTGTATTTTCTGAATGATACTGTTGATGAAACAAAGAATATTTTTCCATTCCCATGATTTCAACATTCAGCATGACATTCGAGCTTTGTGCAGACTTGGCTGGTTGATTGTTGTTGTTGTTGAAGTTGGAAACCATTTTCATAAGTTGAATTTATGGGGCTTGATACTTGTGGTGGTCTCGCTTGACCTTTTTTTTAACATTACCAAATAATTGGATATATAATTAATGCCCCAAATCAAGATTTCAAGATCAGTAGCTTCTTTATCCTTGGCCTTACTTGATGAGGCCTAAGACATTTTTCCTTTGTATTTGGAATATTTTAATTATTGATGGTCAATAATCACTCCTATTGTGCACAATTAATTTTGAACTGCAATAGCTTCTTCGTAATTTTTTGCGAGAGTTTCTTTTGCATTTATATTCATGACTTGCTTGATTCTTGATGGTAAGGAAGAATTGTAGTAATCAATGTTGATGAAGTCATGAGGTTTCGTATTTGCAAGAAATTTGTTCAATATGTGATTGAACCTCTGGTAAAAATATTTAACTTTCTCTTTCTACTCCATCTTCAAATTTCCCAACTCTTTTAATGACATGGAAAGGTCTTTTTCATTGGAAAATGTTTCAAGGAACAAATTTTTAAACCCCTTCCAATTCTAGGTTGAGTTTATACGAATAATGTGGTACCATACAAATGCTTTTCCATATAAGTTATAAGGTAAAAGTGTACATGAAACATCATTGTAACATACGTCAAGAATTTTTAGATGTAGGTATAAGCTGTCTAAATGGTTCTCCACTTTCATTGCTTTATCATGGCAATACTTCATTAACAGTTCCTCTAGGTGCCTCGACATCTTGTAAAAAAAATCCTTGTAGAGCGAGTGTACCCGAGACATCCGAAAAAGATCTTGGTCCGCCATGTATTCATCTCTATGATCCTCCTCTTCTTCAGAATATGAGGGATCGTCCTCCTCCTCTTCGTGAAAACCTAACCTATGCAAAGTTTTGTCTGAGAGTACAACATTATCTTTGTAAACTTCGTTAAAATATGGAGGTTTCTCTAGTTTGTCTACATTCTATATAGTATTTTCTAAGTCTTCAAGGGTGGAGAGGACTAAACATTCAACTGTAGAAACCATTAACCCAGTAGGAGTGGTTTTTTCTATCTTTGGAGATATGGAGGATTATGTAGTCAAGGGATCAATCCAATGGCCTTCACAAAATGACGGGTTATAGGGCATATGGATCAGATATGCTTGTAAGTGATTTTACAAGTTTTTCTAAGATTGGGCTGAGAAGATCCATCAAATTCAGGAATATGCATAGAGGAGGTGATACAAATATTGTTTCCTTGACTAGAAGAAGGTTGATGAGGGTACGTGGAGTTTTCAGCCATAAACATTTGGTTTTCCCCCCTTTTAGCGCCAGAAATGTTGACAGTCTTGAAACTGTAAACATTCAAGGGGTCTCCTTGATATGTGCTCCCAATTAAACTTCACACCATTTGACATAGTAGCCCCAGCCATAATACAACCTAGTTACCATTTTATTAAAGGTTTTCCTTGGCTCTAACTACTGATATGAGAGAGGAATGCATATGTTCCTTTTAAAAGTAGGTGAGTGTGCTTGGTGAGTGTTCACTTGTACATGTGTCAAGGTTCTTCTACTATAGAAGGGAAAACAAAGTCAGCTCGTAAGAGAGAAGTAATAATACCACCTTAGTAGAGACACACATGAATAGAAAATATTTTTCTAATATCGAGTGGAATAGTCCACAGAGTGGGATTGTCATTGCAACCATTACAACACATTCTTAGTATGATAAGTACTAAAACAACTGAAATAACTCAACTACTTTACCATAGGTGAAAATAGACATGAAATATAAAAATTCACATAAAAATTTATAGATATTCATAATATATGCATTAAGAATGTGTTGGCCATCAGGCTTCAGATATTAAGTAAAATTCCCAAGACACATGTATACAATGAACAACACCAACTCCAATAGTAGAGCGTTGAAGTCACTACTTGCTCCTCAAAAGGATTGGCATGTCTCTCTGATGCCTTGTGGGAGGAGACAAGGTGAAAAGTACTTTTCTCATCCAACAAGGGTGTATATATAAGTAATGGGGTTATGCTTCACCTCCCTTATGACCCTTTGACTACCCTGATGAGTGTTTGACTTCCTATGACTTTTCAAATTTACATGACTCTTCATATTCTGTACATGTCCTTTGGACTTCCAATTTTCAATCATTTTCAAATAGCAATTTACATAATCCACAAAAAAAATGTGGCATATTGTAACTCATGACATGACATGACACTAATTGCATGGACGACATGATCAAATAGAAATTTAAAGTCATTATGGCTACTTCTTGCTATGTTTCTTATAGTGAATGTTCTTCTATCCACCTCTATATGGCTCAGAGATAAGGAGTCTTTAATCATTTCAGGTCTTGAACTGTGGTCAAAAAGTGGTGTCCCTTTGCTTTCTCTTGATTGAACAACTTGCTTATTCAGCTACAAAGGCATCCTTTAGCATGTTCCCTTTCTCCATCTCCTTCTTCATCATGCTGCAATGGTGTGATAGACTCACTTACATCTACAATTCATTGATGACAAGATGACATAAATCTAATAATAACCTATTATAAGATGTTGCATGATGATCCATTGACTGAGTTGGAACCAGGCGGAATACTGAGGGACAGGATCAGTGACGCTAAAATTTCAGAACTCAGATAGTTAGCGGTCGAGCATCAGCCTTGAGACTACATAATGCACAGTTCAAGCAGGACTGGAAATGATGATTGCATAGTTGGGGAGCTCAAGATGCCAAGGTTAGGGCTTAATGACTAAAGTTTCCCACTGCATTTTGCTGGAGGGACAAGGCGTCGAGGTGACTGTGCAATTGTGTTGTTCAAGAGCTCAAGGGCTAGGCTTAAGGACTAGGACTACGGAGTGTGCAGTTTAAGCCTAATTGAAGGGAAATATTACAAAGTTTTGGAGCTTAAGGGTCAGGCTTGAGCACCACTATTACATAGTGCACAATCTTGAGAGGCCAAAACTGCACAATGCACAGTGCCAAGAGTTAGGGTTTCATCTTGAAATTTATTTTTGGCAGGGACTCGGTGGGCTTAAATGAATATATGGAGGACATTTTCCTCTCTTTATATCATATTTAATTACAAATTATAGCATTGGATCATTTGTTTGGGCACATTGAGAAACATATAGGCATTCCTACTAATTTTAGTTACTCTCCAAGAAACATCACAGAGCCCATATTTTTTGAAGCCACGTTTTCAAATAATTCCTCTTAATTTTAGTGTTCGTCTCTTGTTCTTATTTGTTATATATCAGCCACGTACTTAGTATTTTAAGGGCCTAGGAGGTTGTACATCCAACATATGTATTTTGGGTTTTGATTTTCTTAACATACCCATGTCTTCTGATATTTTTAAAATATTGAAATTTTGGATATGGTTAGATTTCCCTAGTGCTCGATTATGTTAGAATTTAGAACTTATATTGTACTCATTGTTTTAAAGGTAATAAAATCATATTATTATTTAAAAAAAATGAATTTTTAATTTTATTTAATTTATATATATTTTCTAAAAATTCTATATCTTTTTGTTTTTCAATGGAAAAGTTATATATATATATATATATATATATATATATATATATATATATATATATATATATATATATATATATATATCTATATATATATATATATATAAATTAGTAAATTTAATAATTACATAATTTTCAAACAAAAATTTAATAATAAGAAAACCACCATTATAAAATTATTTTTTCTCAAAATTAGTATTTAGTATTTAATTTTTTTAATTTATCGAATTTCATTAAGTCATAATCAGTGATACAAAAATAATAGTCTTATTTTTTAGGCTACCATAAGGGAAATTAGACTAGCTATAGTTATGATATTGTAAAGTTATTCTATTTATTACAATTAACCATATAAAAGATACAAAATTATTATCGTTAATCTATGACAGATATATGGCATTGTCCTCATCGAGATTAAGACGTATTAGTTGTGTGTAATGAATAGAACATAGCTATAAAACATAAAAAAAAAAACCAAAATGAAATTCACAAAACATCAGCACAAAATTATAATGAACCTGACATTTCTCATTCTCAGAAGAAGTTGTGGGGAAAAGATTATGTGTGCTCCAACTTGTTGAGTATTTTCTCCTACACCAAATATGAATCACCACATGTGCCAAATGAGTGTCTAAGATGACTAGACAAGAGCACAAGTGCTTTTGGACCCACTAAATATCACTGAGATGAAAAATAATTTCATTACATTCCTCTTGCATTTCCTTTAGCGCATAACCCAATATTGTTTTCATCTACCAACACCAAGTTATGGAGTAAAAGTGTTGGTCCTACAACACCTAGTATCTCTAGGATCTAGAACCTAATCCAAAACTTTCACTAAAATATCTTAACCATAACATAAATTCTAGTTGTGAACTTCCCGATATTTGAGTAAATAAATTTCATACTGGATTTATCGGGGATGGTTGAAAGGTAAATTCCCACTATAAAGTGGTATTGAGGCTTGTGAATAGCACCTCAGTCACTAGAACTATGCCTCCGGAACATGTATTACTATGGGATGACACTGGGGATAGGTTGGTACCTAGCTAGAGGTGACCCAAGATACAAGATAAGGGTAGGGAAATTAACACCAATGGGGCGTGAAAAAAACATGTAGGAAGGAACTATTCATGACTAGGGGATTCAAGAACAACAAGAGATAGGGAAAATATATAGATGAGTAGAAAAAAAGCATTACAGAAATAAGGGCCCTCCTTTAGCTGAAGAAGAGCCAAGTAATCTCCCCAAAATATTCAATAGGTTGATGTCTCTACCTAGGCAGACAAAACCAATTTCTTCAACTAGAAAACTAGAACCATGACACTATAATCAAAATAATTTATAGAGGAGTCATAGGTCAAAAAATTTACCAATAATGCTAGTGTATATGCATTCCGTAAGGCCTCAAAAGATTCTACATACCAATCCCGCTACTAGCTAATGCTCATATCAACTACATTCACCCATGCAAACAATTGAAGTTTTCATATTTTCCATCCAATTATAAAGAGTGAGAAATGGAATGGGATACCGAGAGGGATTGAGCCCTCCTTAAAAGGTGTACCACAATTCCAGACATAGAGGAGGAAATATCCCACAATTATCTTGATGTTGTATCGAAAGCTCCAAAAAATAGTAGGGTGACTCCAGCAATACTAGGAAGATGTAGAGGTCGAGTAAGATTCTTGTTTGATTCCCTATGTTATCATAAATTGTAAATATATGGGAATGCATAGGGTTAGTTGTGCATGACATCCCCCTCTTTAATTCATGCATTAACCATGTGGTGGTGGGCCTTCTCCTGACCCTCCTTTGGCACACATTCCATCACCACCATAAATTTTTTCTAATATGTGGTGATGGTGCTATTTAATTCATCCCTCCACTCTATCTACACTTCATTGTTGCTAGAGCTGGAAATATTAATTTTATAATTCATGCATTCTAGATTTGCAAGATAGTCCACCAGTTTCTTTCTGGATTGGTAAGACTGATAGGGAGAAGGATAATAGGGAAAGAGGGAATCAGAGAGCCAATATGAGATATGAATTTTTGTTGCCTCCAACTTCAATAGATATTCTTTTATGGGGATCCATTAATTAATATTTTTAGAGTGTTAATGTCTAGTTGATTATATTTTTCCACTTGAATCTCTTAGAAAATGTCTGCAATAAGTAGACATAGGTCACACTCCAAGGTGAATAATTTCAAAACATTTTTAATGTTGATCCCCCAATTACCTATAAATATAAATAAATATTGCATATCTTATTATTTAAAATATCTCTAAATTTGGCTAATGCCATATTACCTTTCCAAGCTCCATCAAAATTTAACTTGATAAACCCTGGCAGGGGAGGGGTGAAGGTTTCGATGAGACAAATCTAGTATGCAGGGGGGGGCAGTGGAGTGGCGTCTCATCGAGTCACATGAAAAGTTGAGTTGAATCTTGTTAAGGTAAACTACCTCACATGGGTATTCTTCGCAATGTATATGAGTCAAAGAAGAGGATAAATATGTTTCTCGAACATTATGAAAGATGTTTTCCAAACCATATTCTCTATGTTTCTCGAACATTATGCAAGATGATTAATTTTCTTGCTTGAAGATCCTATTATTTTTATATTTCTATATATGCCCAAGTAAATATATTGGAATCAAAACCCATGTTTTTTTAAGGTTTGGTTTGTTGAAGATTCTCAAGCACAATCGATCAATAGTTGCTATGAGATGAGTATATTCATGGTAAAAATTCCCAAAGAGTATCAATATTTGATCCCATAATTATTTTTTTCAAAAATGAAAAAGAATAAGGAGATTCTCCTTGTCTTTGTCATGGTATCTACAAAGCAAGTAGATTGAAGGAACCTCTAATCGATTTCTTCTGATTCTATCCTAGGAGAAAACCTAACATTTGGCTACCAACCAAAGGAATTGTGATAGTTGTCATGAGTGGCCCTCGAGACAAATTTCACACAAGATAGATATTTTACAAAGAGATTTATGCCCATTCATAAATGAGTTGACCTGCTCTATTATAAACATTATTTTCATTGCGTATCCCAAAAAAAAGCTTATTCAATCTATTCATTATGAGTACTTTCATGCTTTTTTATTCTTGATTAAGCTTGGTCTAGTGCTATAAAGATAACATGATTTTTCAATCCTCCCTTGATTTCCAGTTTCTCCTTTATGAGGGATTGGTGGAAAGTTTCCAAAAATATTTCATAGTCCAAATTTTGAGCAAGTTTTAACTTAGTTATCTACATGAATTCTTATTAGTATTTAATATTAGGAATTTGTTGCTATCAATCACTAAAAATTAGAGTTGTCTTACCATATTTTATTCCCAAAATGAGAATTTTTATAAGAGTTGCTTGTTGTCTTAGATTCCAAATTGAAATCCTATGGGGGAATTCAGAGTATGTAGTTTCTTTGATTGGGAATATTATGGAATATAATTTTGGTTTCATATCTTCCACCATTTTTTCCACATTGAATTCATATCCACCATAAATTTTCCTCCATAGCATTGCTGACTATTTCATGGTCACGTAGACCTTAACCACCTGTGAGTTTTTAATGGAAAATTTTCTTCCATGCGACTAATGACCGTTTTCTTTCCTTGTTGGTCCCACCACATCGAAAGGTTCTATAAATACTTTTTAAAAATTTAATAATGGATTTTGGGGCTTCCATTAGAGAGGGAAGGTACAAAAGAAGAACATGTAACACTAATTTCAAAAGAACCAACCATCCAACTAGGTTTAACAATTGAAATGTACATATATCTTGGTATTGCAAGATGCATTATGGGATGATCTATCAGTGGTTGGTTCGTAATGAAATTTCAACTAACAGGGTATTGGGATATTTGGTTGATAGGAAACTGATTTAAAAACCCATTAGTCAAGCGAGGTGATGTTGCACAACCACATTATTATTAAATAAATATATTTATATTGTTTTAGCATTAATGGAGGTACTTGATGCATCCATGAAATACTTGAGTATTTTTTTGAATGCATTATCTTGTCTAGCTATTGGTACAGTGAAAAATACAATTTTATATGCAAATTGTTGATACATAATTGGAAGATCATCCCCATATGAGTGTAGTTGTTTGATATTTCGTTGGTTCAAAGCCATTTAAGAGATCTATCGAGGTATTTTACTACTAGTATATTGGTCCATAATATTTCATGGATATTCCACTTGACAGATCATTCAACAAATCTAATAAATTATACTTAAAAATATGAAATTTTCATTGTGAGGGTTTTTTTCTCTTTAGAACCCTCCATATGTAAATTATAGTTTATTTCGTATGCATGGAAATTGATATTTATGTAGAAAATAAAGAACAGTGAAATAAAAAATCACAAACCAAATTTGACACAATATATATCCTGGGAGAGAAAACCCAAGTGGAAGGTGAGGCTCCTCTGATCTCTTTCTCAAAATAGAAATTGGTTGTGAATACAAAGAAGTAAAGTGTGTGGCTCATGGGATACTAAATTTCACAAATCCTCTCTTTTTTCTCTCTCCATATCTCTGTTTCCTACTCTTTTTATCTCGGAAAAGAGATACACTAAAAAAGAATGGAACCATTTTTCCTCCAACTGGACTGGTTATAATAGAGTCTGATAGCCTTCTAGTAGTTAGGTTTGACAACTTCAATTTTAAATTTAAGTTACAATATTGACTCTTCTAGTTTCTTGTTCATAATTATCAAATGTGTATCCCCTCTTTCATGAATAATGGGGGATGATGTGAAATCATCTTATATTATGGTGGCCAAAACAAGAAGGTCGACTTTCAAGTGGCACAACATTTTCACACAGACTTTTATGGATTATTGTGCTCTTTGGAGGGTCTCTAGGTGTAGAATACGAATAAATTTTCTTCATTAACGTAGTAATTTTTTACCCCAAAAGATGTTATTTGATGCCTCAAAATTCTCTTATAAGGTTTAAAACCCCAATTTTCCAATCTGGGTCCCGCAGGTGAAAAAGGCCGTGTGAGATAATTTCTCCATGTTTTCCACTCTGAAAGCATTGAGATGGATGAAAACCAACATAATTCTACAATATGGATCACACCAACCCTTTTTGGGTGCTTTTGTTACCCAAAATATTCTACTGAATGAGGTGAGGAAACTTTTCGTCCACCTCCTCTCAGGTGTACAATTTAGAATTTCCTAGAAGTTTTCATTTCAATCAAATATGTTAAAGGTCATGTTATCCTTGTCTTTTATTTCTATACCTCTTCTACAAAACTATATCTTCTATCAACTCTACCTAAGCATCTAGTGCCAATTCCTATATAAAATGTAGAACCCATTCCTCTTCATGGTCTAACATGGAAGTCTCAGATTGTTTCATATTCTCCATATTCACCATTGAGAAATGTGTAAATTGGGTTATACTGATACCATGTTTTCCAGTATCTCAAAGGGACCATATCATAGATCCTTTATTTTCTTACTAGTACCATGTAGCCTCTCCTAGTTGAACTATGGCCATACTCTATCTTCCACCTCAAACAAATTATCTATTATGCGATGGTCATGATTGGAATTATATATTTTCTATGACTTATGTAGTTTCTCCTACATTTTTATATGGATATTCTTGACCTTCTCATCATATTTTCCAATTATCAAGGCATCCCTTGAAATATATTCCCTTAATCCTTGCTTCGTATATGCAATTCCCAAAGCTAGAGGTGGAAAATATCAAAAACAAGTTTTAAATGGGGAATTATTAGTAGAAGTATGGACTTCTCTATTATAAAAATGAGACATATATTCTACATTTTCATCCCAAGAATTTAGATGCCTCTGATTATAACCCCTCAAATGTTTCACTAAAATTATTTTGACTGATTTTTTTTACCCATATAATTGAGGATAGAATATCGTAAGCCTCTTAAACTCCATGTCCATATTCTCCCACAATGTAGTTCAAAATACAATGAGAAATATCTTGTCCCTATCTAGATAAATGGTCCTTTGCATCACAAATTCACCCAAACCTTTTTAAAAAACAAGTTTATTAGTTCTCTCCTAGTGATTTCTTTGTATAAGCCATCACAACACATATCTTACTAAACCATTTTTCAACTACCACAAATATTTAGTCATGTCCCTGGTTTTTGGTAAACCTCCCACAAATTCCATGGAAATTCTTTCCTTGGGATGAGTGGGTAAAATTAAGGGATGATATAGACATTGTTTATTGTTACTAGGATTATTTGATTATCGTCTTATGATCCTAACTACCTATCCTTGCATCTTGGGAAAATACACCTACCTATTCAAGTTTTCCACTATCTTACCTACACCAAAGTGCCTTACAACTTGGAGTTGTGAGCCTATTTACTTAGTTGTAATCACTCACCTATAGGAACACAAATTCTCTAGCTTATAGAGTAACCCATAATAGAGATGGTAGTCAGTGATGTTGTCACCGTTATGCACATGACTCTCACTCTACAACTATTAATATAGCTTCTTAGATTCCTCATCCTATGAATATTCCTCTTTGAATGCATCATCGGTGAATGTATCCATGAGAATTAGAGTTCCAAATGTTTTTATCCTTGATGTGGGTGGCCTTGAAAGAATGTCATTCAACTTGTTTGTGTTTCCCTTCTTATACTAAATCACTATATGAAGCTATTATATAAATCCATCCACTTGTAATCCTTCATCTATTGTAGCTTACTCAGGGTCTACATTTTTTTTATTGGATAGTGATCTATGTGTATCATTGTCTCCTTTGCAGTGAAATAGTGCTTCCACTTCTTCATATCTTGCACGAGGGCACAAAGCTCTCTATTGTAGGTAGGGTAGTTAAGAAATTCCCCAAGAAATACTTCAAAAAGGTGACATATAGGAATCCCTCCCTACATCAAGACAAATCCTATAGCATACCCACTCATGTATGTCTCCACTTCGAAGGGCCACTCCAACTTAGGAGATGTTATAACTAGTGCTTGATTGAGCTTCTTCAGATCCTCAAAGGCACTTTCTTGACCCGTCCCCCCAGAAAATATTTCCACTTTCTATTTTGACATGGAGTGACGTTGATAAAACTAAAATTGACACTGTAAATTTCCCCAAGTATGGCGTTTGATCCATATTTGATTTTTATATTTTTTTCCATCCATCTCAATGCATTCTATCTAGAAAAAGTGGAGGAATCAAATGATGGGACAATTTTTACAAGTGACACCTAGTTTGGGTAAACAAGGTATGAAAAATTTCAGGAGTGCTTTAAGGAATTAAATGAATTTGGGGGTAAAACTTTTATGATTTAGCATTGCACATTTTCATGCTATTTTACACAAAAAATTATTTCCAATAGCACAACAAGTGCTTCAATTAGAGTTTGTATGAAAAAATTATGCCACTCAAAATTCGACCTTCCTTTTTTCACCACCATGGTTTGAGAGAATGCAACATCAATCCCCATTATTCATGGAAAAATGGGCTTGCCACATGATTGTGATGTAAAATATTCTAGAAGATTTTATATTGTAACATTGGTTAAGAGTTAAAGTAGTCAAAATTAAGCATGAATATGGTATCGAGTTGTGTTATAATTGGGCCAATAGGAGGAAGAGGCGTTCCCTTATTTTGAGTGAATTTGTTCCATAGTTGAGAAAAAATAGCCAAGAGTGATAGGAGGTAGAGAAGAAAAAGATGATTTATGCACTGTAGTAGCCCACAGGCCATATTCCATACTTCTTTATAATTATAGTCATATTTCGAGATAGATAAAAAGAGCGGAGTGACCCCACCCTCCAGCTGGTTTGTCTCCCAAAAGGGTTTCCTAGAGCATATCTTGTGTCTTATGTGCATGTGATATTTCTATTATTATGTTCTTTATTTTCTTCCTATTTTCCATTCACATGCATTCACTAATTAGAGTAAAATATATAAATATAGAAATTTAAAAAAATTATAATAGTGTTTAATTTCATAATTTTAATATAATATTATTAGATTTCTTGTGACGAACTGTCCATTGGAATATCAACGTCGATTTACAGATCGATGTTGCTACTAAACATGGAACTACCAACTTGAGAAAAATTATTAGGAACTAGCCATTTCATGATGGCATCCATCTTGGAAGGATACCATTTTTATCTTTCATCCACTTATCATATACCCGTGATACACCAAATAATTTTCTGCAAACTCATGCTTCATTAGATTTACTAGTAGTTGGTGCTTCTTTAATGTCTCCATCACGTACATAAAATTTGAGATGTTCTCCTCCTAGGTAGCACAATATTCTAGTATATCACTGAAATACAAAATGAAAAATTAATCTATAAAATGGCGTCGTATATAATTCATTAACCTAATGGTGAATTTTGTAGGAAAAACTTGGAATGACTAACCACTCGTAAAAACCTTGCCTATTTTTGAAGGAAAATTTCTAAGTATCTTCTTCTCTGACTCAAACCTACAGATATAGATACTTTAAGGCCACCATGGTTAAGTATCTTGCTTGTTACAATTTATCTACAATATCATCTATCCTAGGTAGGGATTACCTACTCTTAACCATGATTTTTTTCAATGCCTTGTAATCAATACACATCTACTAAGTTCCAAACGATTTTCGCAATATGATGATGGATGAACAATATCGTGATTTATTGAGTCAAATGACAACATGTTTTACTAGTTGATGCAATTTTTTCTTTACCTTGATTTTATAATAGACTCTCTATATAGGGGAGTCTTTGGAAGTGGGAATTCTAGAAATAGATGGATCTCATGCTCCACTTCCCTCTTAGGTGGTAACCCTTTAGGCTACTAGAACACATCCCTATATTAAACTATTCCAATCGTTGTTTCTATTTCTTTGTAGACCCCTCTAGGGATGCCATTTCTCTTACTCACTCTTCTACAAATTAATTTTCTCTGAAAAACAGTAAAAAAAACTTCTTGCTAGAACTTGTCAGTTTCTTGACTAGGTTGGAACTTACCAAGAAAAAAATTTACTTACCTTTCTACATGTTGATGGTGAATGGTTTTCCATCCTTGAAGAGTCGATAATAGTTGGCTCTATGAATGAATATTACATATCACATGTACATGTATGGATTTTCCAAAACCACTCAACATATTTCAAGGGGAACTACATCTAGTTCTGCCTCATGAATAAAATATGCACTAATAGAATATCTGATTTTGAACTATTTTATTAATTTTAACTTTGCATCCTTATTTACCTATCCAAATGGATATGGGATTAGATGATCATGAAATTGCAATCCTTTTTTGACCAGCTCTTCTACAACGTGATTTTCCTGTGATCCTAAGTCAAATAGAGCATCAATATTTACTTTCTAGACCTGCATCTTTATGTGGAAGAGTTTGATCACTTCATTATTTTATTGTTGTTGAGACTACTCATATTCACCTCCTTTGGCACATTTAAGCATCTTTGTGTTTGTTTTCTCGAATCAGTGGCCACAGGATTCTTGTACTTATTATATTTGTTTATGTAGTTGATTTAAGCTCTAAATTAAACTTCGAACACTTCTCCTATTTATTACCATCAATATTATAGTGGTATCAATTGTTGTTGGGATCGTTGAAATTGTGTGTTGTGGATACTATATTTTCAACTAATCCCCCTTTCCATTTCTTCTTCCACTCATTAGAAGAATTATAACTCTCCCTCTACTTTAATCAACTTGATTATCTCTTCTCCTGGTCTATGCTCTCTAGGTATTGTGCATGTAGAGAAGTCTTGTCTACCAATCTCGCCTTAAATAACATCACTTTCTTCCACATATGGCTATGTAGACCGTCCAAGATACTTGAGGAGTACATATGGGTTCTTTGGGAGATAACCAACATTATGGCCATATTTCTAAACATTATGGTGTACTATTATAAACTCTACCCTTTTTATGGCATGATGTTGTGGCATTAGATCCACTGGTCCTCTACATACCCGATAGGGTAAAATTATCACTTTCATGATTTTAAAGTCCCCCCATTTAGTTAGTAGAGGATCACCCTCCAACCTCAAGGTATCTGTGTGGCTTTCTAATGAGGTTGTGGCATGGCCTTATAATTTCATCCCCACAAATTAAATCTTATGTTCAAATTTAAATTGTTGCATCTAGTGATTTAGCTTCAGGCATCGATATTTCCATGGCATATCTTGATACTGATAATCACTACCATTTTAAATAGGGATTTTGAATGGTTCACAATGCTCAAATTGGCTTGATCATTTTCAATTTATTTCTTCAATTCTTTCTTTGTTTCTTCCTAGTCTATTGATCTTCCCTTTAATCGAAGGTCTATGTTAAACCCCTAGATTCTCCGAATAACTCAAGAATATTTTTTAGGGTCGCCATAATGAGATTAACATTATGGTGTATATCTACAATGTGTGCTTCCAACTACAAAAAATTCTCTACAGGATCACAATAATTATTTACAGATTCATCAGACATGACTTGGGTTTTATGACGTTTTCCATAGTCAATTCACATACCCTAAAAATATCCACAATATACCAAAATAAACCTACTGCAATACCAATAAAAATTACCATAATATTCCATTGGAAATTTTTTCACGACAAATCTGATAAATTATCATTAAAATTTTGAAATCTATAGTATAAGGGTTTATTTCTCTCTAGATTTTTGGATTTGTAAATTACAGTTTATTGTGTATGCATGAAAATTGAAATTTGTGCAGAAAATAGAGAATAATGAAATAAAAAATCACAAACCACGTTTCAAAAAATATATATCCCAAGAAACCCTTCCGAGGGAAAACCTAGTTGGAATATGAGGTCATTCTACTTTCTTCCTCTAAATAAAAAATGACTATGGATACAAAGAAGTAGATCATGTAGCCCATAAAGCACTATAGTGCACAAATCATATTTTTGTGCTCTCTACCTATCTCTCTTTGCTACTCTTCTCATCTATGGATCAAGATACATTCAAAATGAATGGAACCCCTTTTCCTTCTACTCGCATGGTTATAATATAGTTTGGTAGGTTACTAGTGGTAATTATAATATCCTTGTTCCACTAATTATGGTATGCTTGCTTATCTATGTAATTATTGTATGCTTATTTCACTAATTATATATGTTGGAAAGTGCAAAGGAAAGGGTTCCATATCTTGAGAAAATGAGGTACTATAAAAGATAGTGGGTAGATTGTGTTATGAAAAGAAGGTGCTCACTGCACAAATATGTAGCAACATGCTGAAGGAGTGCATCATCGATTAGTGATTGTTGTGCATGTGATGGTCATTTGTTGATGCATGTTATGTAGGTTAATCAGTGAAGGAAGGTATAAATATTGAGCCTCTATTTTATAACACTTGTTGAGGATTCCCAAGGAACAAGATGAAGAATATATTCAAAGGATTGATCCATTAATGTATGTTATTCACTTATGTCAATCTAGAGACAAAATTACAATGTCCTCGTGAATATCGTGAGCTAAAGTGTATGTACAGGGTTTGGTGCCTCAAACAAGTGGAGCCTTGCTAAAATATCAAGGGAGTGGGTGTTCCTAGTTGGTGGGTGCCAACAAATTTATGTCGAGAGAGTGGATGCTCCTAGCTAGTGGGTTCAAGAAAACCAATGTCCCAAGAAGGTAGAATAATAAAATAAAAACTAGAAAATAAATACATTGGTTTTTATCACTTGAGGGTTTCCACCTTAATCATTTTTTATGATGTGTATTGTTGTTTGGGCTCTTCAAGTTGTATATATTTGATCAATTTTTCAGAATTAAAAAGGAGAGTAAAAATAAGTAACATTAATATCAATACCGATACAGTCCCCCCTAGTACTGATTGAATGCATCATCAAGGGGAATTATATCTTCCATTTTCAGCACATAATAAATTTATGATGAAATTTTCTAATATGATTGTAGGTGGTCAACCTATAAAGAAACACCAGGCTAGTGATGGCAGGGGAATATGAACGATTTTTAATACGAAATTTGGCGAAGTTAACATTGGATAGGCATATTATGAGAACTAAATGATGCAGGGAAGTATAATGAATCATGGTTACAGACTCGAGTAGGGGTAGGGGGATTTCACATTTCCATAATTATTCAAGTACATGCATAGCATAGGAAGACACACAGGGAAAACAACACGAGGATTCAGGAATTGAACTTCAATAATTCAAAAACAAAAGAACAATAATGAACCTATATGCAACATTACAACAAATACACGTAAAGGGAACCCTACCTTTTCTTTCAACAATTTTATTTGGTGTCAGTTTAGCAGTAAATAGTTCCAAGCCTCCAGTTTCTTGGTGACTTCTCCCGAGATTTCTTACATTCATTACATTCATCCAATAATAATTTTTTTTAAATTAAAATGAAGTGTGAAGAAAACTTTGAAGTGGTGGTTCCTTAGTCGACACCATTCCATAGAGCATGCCAGGCATTAAATTCATGAAGTGACCAACACTAACCCCAGTACTCGCCCTAGCAACCTTAATCATCCCATGTTTACTTGGAAAGGGTTGACTGTATAGAAATAAATGAAACAATGGACACATAGGTTGGAAACTCATCAAACCCTACCGTATTCACATGTCTAGAATTGCGTATTTGTACGTTGAATATCATGCTCTCCATTTCAGAACATACACATTTAATGCAACAACTCAAATATCCATTAAGGAAATATATCATATTGTCAACCTATCATTTCATAATGTACTAATATCCCCGTCGATTAATATATTAAAACCCGATATTAAATCCCATAGTGGTGAATACCCAAAATTTAATAAATTATACGATGAAATATTCGTAATACTACATGTGGCATGGCAGTTCCTTATGAATTCAATATAATTTATTTCATACTCGTATACCATTAAAAGAAATTTTGATGACCATGACAAGATGCATTGATATTAATTGTTAAGACATATTTATTGAGTACAATAATTTGAAACATCCATATGACATAACACAAATTTATAACTAAAGACTTTCGGTGAAAATTACATGCTATGGAGATTGGGTTTGTTATTTCCGATAAAACATATTTTATCATATAGATACCCTCCTTATGTCTTTCTAAAAGTTTAGAAATTAAATTCCATCATGTAATCAAAAGAGGTGTTTTGTTTAAAATAATTACTTTTTCCAACCCATCCCCACTCGAGTTCAAAATGATAAAAACACATAAACCATTGTCATGATAGTGCTTTCTATTGGAATATGTAATTCTTACTTATCTTCGGTTGTGAATTTCTATGTATAGAGTCTATTCCTATTCAATAGGAGTTAGCTAAACCTAAGTTCCTAGTTTGGTGTGAGGTTGAGATACTCTCTCAACCAACTTATTGTGCATCCAAGTAATTTCCCTATCTTGAGATAATACCTCATGTATATATGTAACTCTATTTGATTAATACAACACAATGTGTATCTGAGATTTCATCTTGGTATCGGAAGGCTCGTTATTAATATTTTTTTGCTGTCCTTAGGGAGTTGCAAGGGTGGTGAATGACCTGGGAGGGCAATGTGTTGATCTTTCGATGGTTTCCCACAATTCTGAGATCGTTGTCGATCTTGGTGATCATGCTTCTTGAGTGGTGAGCTTAGGAATGCTGCCACCACGGAGACACAGAGGACCAGTTGCCAAGAGGTGATGAGAATTGTGTGAGGAGCACTGTGCTGCTAGATCTCCAAGGTCGTGAGCTCAACGAGGCAAGGCCGATGAAGGATCTGCTGCCCGGAGCGTGGCTACAGTCACAAACTCACCACCTGAGTGTGGCAGCCTCCTTTGTACGTTGTCTTCATATCAGATTTGTTGTGTAAGTCATTTCTTGGGCCAAGAGAGCGCAACCTACCTAACTGGTTATTGGGCTGCCCTTTTACGAATGCTGCCTGAATAGAAGGAGTGTTGAGCTGGAATCTTGCCTCTCTCTATAAAAGTGTACAGTGCGAATATTAGAAGGCGTGCCAAGCATGGTATTTCTCCTATTGGAGGAAGAGCTATAATCAAATACAGGGATATAGTAGAAGTTACTGATAAATTTAGCGATGAATACCTCATTGGGTCTGGCACATCCAACATGGTATACAAGGTAGTTCTTCCAAGACAAGACAAATCTGTTGCAGCCAAGTTCTTAAAAGTAGCACATCATCCACATGACGAGAATCAATATCACAGTCAGAGGAATGAGATCGAGGCTTTGAAGAACATTCGTCACAGAAATATTCTATCTCTTAGGGACCTGATAACTAGACATGATGCAATAGTTCTTCTATGCGACTTCATGGTTAATGGATTACTTTGGGAATTTCTGGGCGGGGCACTGAAACCCAACGAAAAGCTCGACTGGAGGGCTCGGTATAGCATTTCCTTGGGCATGGTAGAGGGACTCAAATATCTGCATCATGACTGCAAACCTCTAGTCATCCATTATGACATCAAATTTGCTAACATATTGCTGGACCCTGAATATGTAGCTCACATTGCTGACTTTGGACTTGCCAGGCTACTGAAAAATTCATAATTAGGTTCTGAAAAAAGTTCTGTATTTGGAGGAACTCATGGCTAGATTACTCCAGAGTGTGGGTATGGCATGATGGCATCAACGAAGCAAGACATGTATAGCTTCAGAGTGGTGTTATTAGAGCTGGTAAGCGGAAAGGCCCTCGTTGTAGAGGAAGAATGCTTCCTTTGCGTACACTGTGTACATTGTCTCCAGTACGGCTAGGCCACAGAGACAGATACAAAAATTATGCCACTTGGTGAAGCCTGAGATTGTGTGGACTGGGTTATAAATTTTGAATGTTGCTGCTTCTGCCAAGAACATAAAAATAGGAATGTTGCCGCTTCTACCTTCTACCACATACATTACACAGCTACTTCCGCTCTCTAACACTGCCAAGCTGCCAAATTTTTGAACGCTGTCAGGGTGCCATCATATTTTTTTTAAGGGAGGACCGACATGCTGTAAGGTTCCACCAACAGTTGAGGGGGAGAGATGTTGCATGTTCTCCCTAGTTGTTGGGAAGAGCTGCTGCATGTTCTCGTTGATTGCTGCGAAGAGGCGACATGCTGAATTTTCCCATATGAAAACATTTTGATTGTAAATGGTGTGACGAGGGGCTCCCAAGGCTACAACAAGGCCTTTAACCCTGCTCTCACACCAGTGATCTACAAGCCCCGCGAAAAAATATTTGAATTGCAGAACCCAACTACCGTGACAAGAATTTTGTCGGTCTCGATGTCTAGTAGTATGCATGTTGGAGCCATGGTTGGATCCTCACTAGAAGCATTTCATAAATACCTGTCATCGAACAATGAAGATGAGGCCTACCATCCAGTTTGCAGATTATGTCATCCCACAAATGAGATTTTCCTCCCATGGCCAAGGAGTAATGTAACGCTGAGTTTATCGAGGTTCAGTTCGAGTGGACTGGGGCCTCCCAAGATCTCTAGACTTCACCAAAAAGCCGATGTATATAGTTACGGGATATTGTTGTTGGAACTTATAAGCGGCTTAAAGCCAACCAGCTCAACTCTACTTGAAATGGCTATTACAATTTCTCAATGGGCTATAAATGTAGTGTCAGAAAATAAATGTGTTGAGCTTATGGATACCTTCTTGAGAATAAATCCATAATTTCATAATGAAATCAAGAGGGTTTGAAAATAGGAATTCACTATACACATGAAAGTCCAAAGATGTGGCCAGAGACTTCATCTGTGCAACGTTGTGGAATAATCTTCTGATTTGAAGAACTGAGACTTCATCCATGCAGTGGTTGTGTAAGGGTGTGTGATAATTCATCACCGGATCACAGTGAAGAGGCTGAGATCAAAAATATCTATTGACATCATGCATTTGTGGGTTGTGGTGGAAGCCTTGGATGCATGGCCCTCGATGCGTGATCATATCTATGTAGTAGAAGCAGTGGAGAAACCTACGTGATTCGGTGGTTCCCATCGCTAAGGTGCCAAAGCCTGTAATCAAGGTAACTCTCTGTTGGTGAGGGTTTTTTTTTATTATCTGTTTCTCAATTTTCAAGAAGGTTTCCATTTTCTGTGATGTAACAATGGGAGGATAAATTGGAACTTGTGGAGCCTATGGAGAGTAGTGCCTCTGTTCAACAGAAGGGTGGTGAGGCTTGTGGTGGTCTCAGTCTACGCTGTATATGGTAAGTATTCATGCTTGAGCACCTGAGAAAACAAAGCAGCTTGGTGAGGTCGATTCATGTCGCCTGTTTGATGCTTCTCCATATGCTGCAGCCAATTTTGGTAATAATTATTTTGGTTAGCAGTATGGTGCAGCCGATTCCCATTGGAAGCCGTGAAGCTCATGTTGCCCGTATATGTGAGAGAGGCTGTGTGAGCAGGGCTCTCTTGTTCAAGCAGTCTTCAAGAAATTCTTTCCTTTGCCTATGGTTAGTGGTGTTTGAAGGCCTGTGACAGAAGCATGGAGGCCAAGATCGTGTGAATTTGGAAGCATGGAGGCCGAGATCCGTGGTTTTTATTCCAATCCGTGGATATGAAGAATGCAAGATCGTTATGCTTGATAGATTCATTTGGATACACATTTAAACAAGAGTAGATTTGTGTAAGGAGGAGCAATGTCTTGTGTTTCCTGCCTACTTATCTGCACTGCCATTGTTGCTGGCGTGTGATGAGGAGAGTTGCCTTGTGCTACCTACCTACTTATCTACACTGCCACTGTTGTTGGTGTGTGAGGAGGAGCAGTGTCTTGTGCTGCCTGCCTACTTATCTACACTACCACTGTTGTCGGTTTGTGAGGAGAAGCGTTGCCTTGCACTACTTGCCTACTTATCTGCACTGCCACTGTTGCTGGCATGTGAGGAGGAGTGTTGTCTTACACTGCTTGCCTACTTATCTGCAATTCCATTATTGCTGGCATGTGAGGAGGAGCACTGCCTAGCGCTGCCTGCCTAATTATCTGCACTGTGACTATTACTGGTGTGTGAGGAGGAGCACTACCTACCTACCTACCTAGAGGAGAAATCTACGCTGCCTACTTGAGCACTGTTGGAGCACTGAGTCATTGATCGCTTCCCTCTACGTGGAGCACGAATAGAAGGAGGAGTATTTGCGTGAAGAGGAGAATGCTGACACTTGAAGCTAGAATTGAGACAAATCGTTGGCTGTGTGGATCGCAGTGGATTGTCGATGGAGAGAATTACCTGAAATTTGATTGCGTGGAGCATCTCAGAACATGTACTATGAAGAGCTTACTATGGAGTGTTGCGGATTATTATGTTCTACTTCCATAATGCTTGCTGAACTGAATTGTTTTCTTGAATTATTTTTTGAAGCATGTTGAGCCTGACCAACTTAGCATGTAAATGCTATTTGTTAGAACTGATCACTCTAACAAAGAAAAATTGAAGATGGAAAGATTCAAGATGAATATGCCAAGCTTGGATATGTTTTTTAGAAGAAATTGATTGAATCAGAGGAAGACAATTTCAAAAGATGGAGAAAAGTAGAAGCAAAAGTTATTGTGATGAACAATAATCGAGTTTTTTTATGTTTGTATAATAGACTCATGACCATGGTATAGTATGAGTCACAATTTGCAATTAGAGAAAATCTACATGTCATTTATTTTTTGTACATGTTGTAAGACCTAGAGAGGCATGCATACCCATTTGTTACAATTTCCCTGTGTCAGAGAGTTTTAACACCCTGGAAGAGTGTGCCATGCGGGATGGATACACTTGGGTGGGCCATATTGGTTTTAGACTCCATGAGGTGAAATTTTTTATCTAGGGGGAGTTCATCGAGAGGTTGGATGAACCATGTATGTGAAGGACTTCCTAGTAGACTAGTGGTCGTAGTGGTTGGGAACCCATGCATTTTGATAGATGGTTGTTCCTTTATATGGACATAAACAATAGCATGAACAAGATACAAAGTGTAATTACCAGACATAACTAGTATAATTACCAAACAGGACCAATTGTAGATTTTTCAGATGGATATTGAGACAAGTAGTCATTAAGGGGGAGTGTTGGAATATGTAATTCCTACTTGTCTTCGATTGTGACTCTCTATGTATAGAGTCTGTTCCTATTCAATAGGAGTTAGCTAAACCTAAGTTCCTTGTTTGGTGTGAGGTTTAGATATTCTCTCAACCAACTTATAATTCATCCAAGATAGCTTCCCTATCTTGAGATAATACCTCATGTATATATGTAACTCTATTTGATTAATAGAACACAGTGTGTATCTGAGATTTCATCTCTTTCATCTATCACAACTAGAAATGAATCAGCGATTTGATATTTCTTTTAATACAAAGAGGACTGATTGCATCTTATTTCATATTGCATAAATATAAAAACATATCCACCTTATTTCATCCATGGAGTAAGGGCTCCACCTTGCATTAATTTGTATTTATTATTTTACTTTGATTCGTATTTCGTTCTTTTAGGAGAGTCAATAAGACATGCAATGGTTTGCGGAATGTTTTAGATACCCTGCTTATGTCTTTCTTAAATTTCAGAAATTAAATTCCATCATGTAATCAAAAGAGGTGTTTTGTTGAAAATAATTACTTCTTCCACCACATTCCCACTGGACTTCAAAACGATAAAAATACAAACCATTATCATGATAGTGCTTTCATCAATCACAACCAGAAATTAATTAGTGACTTGATATTTCTTTTAAGAGAAAGAGGACTGAGTGCATGTTCTTTCATATTACATAACTATAAAAACATATACACCTTATTTCATCCATGGAGTAAGGGCTCCACCTCGCATTAATATTTATTTATTATTTTACTTTGATTTGTATTTTGTTCTTCTAGGAGAGTTAATAAGAAATTCAATGGTTTGCAGAATATTTTAGGTATGTGTATCAACAAAATGTCACCTGAATTCGGTGATTCTAGCTTGTTATACATGTAAAGCTAAGTCAAAAATGGCATGTCTTAGTAGTGCCATGTCACAAAGGAAGCATTAGCATTGGCCATGTGTCAGAATTTGATTAATTAATAGAGGAATGAAGTGTTATTATTAAGGTCCTCGAGCTTATCTACGTAACTGTGTTTTACAATACTTTTCTATGTTTTTGTTTTTTTCCAATAGACAATATTTCAATGATTGAATCCTTCGGTATGAAGTGGGACTTCATATCCTGGTATGAGGTCAGACACAATACTCTAGTATGAAGTGAGACATAATTCCTCGATAGGGGGTGAGATGTGATATATTGATATTTGATGAGACCCAATATCCAAATATATATCAACTGACATGTTTGAGTAACAAAAAAGTTTCAAACTCATGACAAGAAAATATTCTTGTCAAAAGGCCCAAAATAACTTGGTTTTTCATAGGATTTTAGAAAGGTCCAAAATAACTTGGTTTTTCATAGGATTTTAGAGTTGAAGGTTTTTGGGAATCTCTTGAATTATTGAGATAAAGATGAAATGTAGTTTTGGTAGCTCGGGATTCCTAGATCCTCATATAAATAAGCTCTCATTATAGAACTTGATGGTAAGGTAGTTAAGTAGTATATCTTAGAGTTTAACAAGAATTGAAAACTAAAAAATAAGTGGAGCAGAGGATTACTCTTCTCAATATTATGAATTAGTTAAATATGATTACATTGGAAACATCATTAATAAATGACTTCAGTGAAACTGAACTAAAACTGGACTAAGCGAAATTTAATTGGGACACTTGGATGGATGGTTCGACACTTATAAGGTGGTTGGAATTAGAATCTCCAACACTCCCCCTTAATTATAACCACATAAAAATTTAATTAAAATAGTTTCTAGTCTATGTCTCACTGAGGCTTACAATTTAAAAAATTGATTTCAACTATATTTAGTTTTCTTATTCTCTTCTTCAGCATTTTCTTCTTGTTGAATTATTCAAACCTGTGTTTCTTCATTTGTTGGTGCACGTCTTCTCTTGTTCAAGATTGTCTAAGCATGTCCTGGATTTCTTAAATAAATGACTTATATGTGGGTTTTTGCCACATATTTTCTTTTGTAGTGCACTTTTCATCATCAATCTGCTGCAACATAAGATGAGAATAATATTTTATCTCTTAAAATCTCAAATACCTAAAAATTTCATTGATGTGTTCATCATGCATGTTGTCTTCAACATTCATATCTATAACTTCTGTGTAGACCTCATCTAGACATGGTGTTGCAAGCCATGTTTCGAGGAACTTTAAGTCCTGTTCATAATAAATTTGTTTACCTACACATTTGAAATCAATGGTAAGTGTAAAAATATCTCCAAAACCACATTGGTTTGCTCTAAAATGAGAGCTTTCTCCTGTTGCGCTTCCTTCTATGCTTCTACCTCTATCTATGTTTCTATTTTCACTTTGCAGAATTCTTTATTTGCATCTTCCTTTATCTCTGTTTCTGTCTCTGTCTCTTCATCACTAACTTGTGTTGTTGCAAACAGGTTGTCTTCCACTAACTCAAGTGGGATTATCTCATCAAATAGCATCATGTTGATATCATATTTTTGTTGCATCATCTTCAACCATTCATCATTAGACAAAAATATTTATCAAAATTTACACAATAAATATTAATGATTGGATTTACAATAGTAGTTTTACTCTCATCAACAAGCTCTGTTGTTGGATTCACCAAATCTTCATTGACAAGCACTGTTACTAGATTCATCAAATCATCATCAGCAAGCTTTGTTACTGGAATGATGAAATTTTCATCCACTTGTGGATGTGCATAGTAGGGTTCACAAGCACCTTCGTGCTCCTTCTTTGTTTCTTATGCTATTTCTTAACAGACATCATCCACCTGTGGCTGAGTCATTTCATCTTGATGTAGAATTGCTTCTATAGATCCACCTTCATCTTCAACTTCAATGCTCCCGCTTGCACCAAAACACCTCTCTAGGGTATCCCAACCCTCCTTGGTTGTCTTGGCATTTGAAATCAAGGGAAGAATGTTTCATCGAAAGATTATTTTATGCACTTTAATGTAAAGGTATTTTTTTACATCTTCACTTCCAGATCTAAAAAGATCTCAAACATCTCCTGTTGTTTCTTTAGTCTCTTATCTTTTCCCATTGTTGAGTGTTGGGTTAGTTTGACTCAAAAAGTAACACAAATTGTAGACATTGCAACTAAATGAAATAAAAAAATGATGATGATGCTTATATTTTAAAACAGACGAGTCTACAAATGCTCAAAAAATACCTGCTTCAAAAAAAAATATTTACAAAGGTGACACCTTTACAAAACATTCAAAAAAAAATATCACAATACCTAGAAGTGATTTAAGAAATTCTCTAAAATACTTGTTATCTCTATTCTAAGAGACTACACTAGGAGGGACTGCATCTGAAGATCACTCTTCTGCAATAGGCTCACACCGACATCAGGTCCGTGAACTTCTGCAATGCGTTAATAACACGTTGTTGGCTTTTTTTTTAAAAGCTCAGCCTTCTTCTCAAGAACCAACTCTCTCTTTTCTTCTTCACATGAAACTTCTTAAAACTTTTTAACGAGCTTACACCAGCGTGGCTCTGTAACACAGCTTTCACGCTGGTTGAACTTGGAGTAAATTGATGCAAGATTTTACTAGATCGGCGGGGGTATCCAGCTCAATCTAGTGCAAATCGACTCAGGTATCTGGCTCAAACCTGCGTTAATCCATTTTTTAATTAAATTAAAACTTCACTCATTTATCTGTTCCTTTGTTGGTTCTTTGTTCTTCTAGATCTCTGCACCTCAATAGTATTTCAATACTTATCTTGCGCTTACGTTGTTTCTATGGAATCTTTTACAACGTAGCTTAAATATTCCATCTCTCTTGCTCTCACATGAAGCCTCAACAAACTTCTACAAACTTCTGCTACTCCCTCAAAGAATCTTATACAGGCTCGCCTCTTCTCTCAGCTGCTCCAACTTCGCTTTGTTGCTACTCACTAGAGGAGTCTTATGCGAAATACCTCTGATACCATGATAAGAATTGAAAAGTGAAAAGGAAGTGGAGAATATCATTACTCTTCTCTCTGCTTCTCCAACTTCGCTCGTGTTGATGCTCTCTAAGGAAGTCTTATGCAAACTAGCTCTATAGCCTCTAATTTTTTTCAACATTTTCTTCTTGTTGTATTTTTCAAACCTCTTTTTCTTCACTTGTGGGTGCAGGTCTTATATTGTTCCAGGTTGTCTAAGCATGTCCTGGATTTCTTCAAGAAATGACTTGTATGTGGGCTGCTGCCACATATTCTCTTTTGTATTGTTATTTTCATCATCAATCCTCTGCTCTACTTATTTTTAAATTTTCAATTTTTTTTAGAGTTGAAGGCCCACAAAAATGATATACTTGTCAGTAATTCTCTTTGTAAAAGAGTTATTAATGTTAGAAATATTGTCATTGATGGCAAAGAAGGCAAAGAACGACAACAGGGAATATGTATAGCAGAAGGCAGAGGCAGAGGTCGAGCAGCGCTAAAGCAGAAACAGGAAAAGGAGACAGGCTAAAATTATAACAGTCGAATACAAAGGCACAAAAAAACAGTCGAGCAGTAGAGACAGAGGCAGAGACACAGCTGTTATTGTAGAGACATAGCTGTTATTACAAGAATCACTATCTCAGCCGAGGGATATATATTACAAATAATTCCGAGAATCAATTAACTCCAGTGGCAATGTAATGCATATAATACAGAACCATATTCCGGAATCACACACTCCAACTGGCATTATACATTTAATATAATACAAAACATATTCCAGGAATCGCATAACCCATTGGCAAAGTATACATATATATTAGTTATATAAGTGGAGTGCATTATTATAAGAACCAAGCTTTATACGGTGGGACCCCTCCCTAATCGCATCGGAGCATCGCAGTATAGGTCAATCGAAACATCCAACCAAATACTTGCGATTGCGATTGAAGCTCGGACCCGAAGGGTTTATAAATGGTGGTTAATGCATATTTGAATTCCGATCTAATCACATCGAGCATCGCAATATGGGCCAATGGAACATCAACCAAATAATTGCGATTGCGATTGAAAGCCTAGACCCGATGGGCGTATAAACAATGGTTAATATATATTTGAATTCCGTCCTAATCACATCAGATATTATAAGAGCATCGGAACATGCAACAAAGAGTTGCGATTGCGATTGGAAGTTCCGGACCCGATGGATGTATGAATTATAATTCAAACGTGTTTGAAGTCCTTTCCCAATCGCATCGGCAAAATACAATGAACAGTGGCCAATCGCATCGGAGAATATAAGAGTTGCGATTGCGATTGGAAGCCCGGACCCGATGGGCGTATAAACAATGGATGATATATATTTGAAGTCCGGCATGATCACATCGGAACAACCCAATCGCAATCGGAGAAATCGAAAGAAGGTATAAGTGACTCAATCGCATCGGAGTTAGAGTTGGCAAAGAAACATGCAAACGCAAGGTGCGATTGCGATCAATCACAATCGGAGCAGGAGCGATCAATTGCAATCGGAGGAGACTCATTGCATCGGGAAGCGTGTCAAGTGGGCCCAAAAGGAGTTCTTATATGTTTAAAAAGTCTTCATTATATTACGCTGAGAATTGATTTAAAAAGGAAGTTTGTATGTATGCCGAGAGTTGAAATTACTTATATGTATATATGAAAGGGCGATGTTATATATATATATATAACATTGTTGCGGTCGTATTAAAGATGTGCCGCGTGGTCCGTGGGGTGTATGTATATGCCTCAGCTTAACGGGAGGGCGATTATTAATATACAACGATTGTGATATATGTCCGTTCCGCTTGCGGAACTTCCACATCAACAAGACACTTATTGTATGAAAGACGTTGGGATATGCCCAGATTTAAAAGGCAGCAGTTACACCTCAGCAGAGGACAGAAAAGCAAACAGAGCTGAAAAGAGATAAAGCACAGTCAAAGAAAAGACAAATGCGCAGCGATCCAAAAGGTTGTATGAGTGAGCTGGAGCTCTCATTGTAATTAAATGTAAATATTTTTAATTGATTTATATTGTTGTGATGCATTGGCAAGTCTTCGGAGGAAAAAAAAAAGATCCCACTGTAATATTAAAACAAGCACCTATAGTTACATTTTTTTTGAGTGAGCTAGAAAAGAAATGAAAAGGAAGAAAGCGAAGAGGTATGGCTGTCCATTCCAAATTCTTTGAGGAATGCTAACAGTCACAAGAAAATTCTTATAAATAATATCATCTAGATATGCAAGTAGAAGTTAGAGAGAGTAAATCTAGAGAAGGCAGAGTATAGAAGTGTAAGGTAGAGAAGACTAAAAGAAGAGCAGAAAGAGAAGCTACAGAACAGAGCTAATATCTGAGGTAAATCAACAAACATTCAGTTTGGAAAATTGAGGAAGTTGGAGCTTCCCTATCAAGTTGTAGCTTGATAGCTATCAGTTGTAGCTGACTGAGGTTGGAGCCTCCTGTAGGTTGGTGCCTACAGAAAATCGAAGGGAGTTGGTGCTTCCTTGCAAGTTGTAGCTTGCAGAATTGAGGATAGAGCCTCCAGTAGGTTGGTGCCTGCAGAAAACAGTGGTGAGAGGGAGTTGGAGCTTGCCTTTGCATCACAACAATAATAAGATGTGGTTTTCTCCCTTTATGGGTTTCCACTTACATCTGTTGTCTCTGTGTGTGTTTCTTATGTGTTGATGTGATTCCTTCAATCTGCTTAATTGTTTGCTGCTCTCAACATAAGTGTGGTGTCACATTAATTTACTATTGGCTGCAACATTTTAATACTGTTCACAAATTAAGCTATAAATAAATTTGGTGAAAATTTTGAAAATCTTATGTATGTATTAAACTAATTCACCCCCCCCTCTCAGTTTAATTAAAGATCCAACAATTGGTATCAGAGCGGGTTCCTTTGTGCAATTCTAACAACTGAAAGGAGATCCTAGGTTCCCAAGATGGCTAGTAAAGAAGGATGCTCAACCAATAAAGCCCCTTTCTTCACTAGTGAAAATTATGCTTTCTGGAAAATCAGAATGAGGACATACATAATGTCTCTAGGAATAGAAGTTTGGGCTGCTGTGGAATTAGGATATGCCCCAAAGGAAACTGACACAGAGAAAGAAACAAACAAGATTTTGTGGCTAACGCAAAAACCATGAACGCCATCCTGAATGGATTGTGTGAAGCAGAGTTTATTAAAGTAATGCACAAAGACACTGCCAAAGAAATATGGGATACTCTTGAGAACATACATGAGGGAGACAAGAAAGTAAAGACTGCCAAACTTCAAGTCTATAGAGCCCAGTTTGAGAACTTAAGAATGAATGATGATGAAGACATTGCCAGTTTCTTCCTAAAAACTGCAGAAATTATTAACAATATGAAATCTCTTGGAGAAAAAATACCAGAAAGTGTAATTGTACAAAAAAATATAAGATCTCTTCCATCCATATTTAATCCAAAGGTATCTGCAATAGAAGAAATAGCTGATTGGGAGACCTTGACCATGAACTAGCTACTTGGAAATCTAACAGCCTATGAAATTAGGCTCACACAGAAGAAGCCAAGTACAAGGGAAGCAAATTTTAAAATAGAAAAGAAGAAAGAAGAACAGGGAGACATATGCTCATGCTACCTCAGGGTGAAGAAGAAAAGAAAAAAATTTGTCGAAAAAGGATAGAGCTCGGGTAAATATGGACAAGAGTAAACTTCCTTTCAAATGCTTTAAACGTGGAAGAGAGTTGAACTATATGCCTAAGTGTCCTTTGAAAACGGGAGTGAGGGCTCAAGGTGAGAAAAATAAATCAGGCGGCGAGGAAGAAGAAGTTGATGAAAAAATCTTTACATGTAGCAAAGCAATGAGTACATCTGAAGATTCAGATGAATCCTCAGGAGAAGATGGAACCTCTGAATTCTTATTGGTGGCCATAGAAGATCTTGAAGGACTCCTGCTAGAAGATGAAGAAGAATAAGGGGAAGTCGACCTTAAGGGGGAGTTAAGAAGTGCTTTGGAAGAGATTGACAGACTCAAACTGAAGTGCAGAAAACAAAAGGACATTCTTCTTAAGTATGTAAGAGAAGAAAAAAACTCAGAAGTCCTCATGCAGCTAAAGGTAGAGCTTGAAGAAGCCAAGAAGATAGAAGACATGTTACTTCAGCAAATCAAGGATAAAACCCGAGAACAAGAGAAACTGGAAGAAGAAGTAGTATGTCTCAGGAAGAAACTAGAAAATGCTCAAAGGACAGTGGTTATAAAATCTTCTCAAAAAATAAGCTCTAGTAAGTTGAATGAAATTCTAGTTGCTCAAAGATCCCAAATGATAAAAACACGTATAGGCTATGAAGGAGAATCTAGTAAAGGAAAAGAAAAGGAAAACAAAAATATAATTTTTGTAAAAGCAAAGAAGACTGATGAAGCAGCTCAGTCAATTCCTACAAAAGAAGAAACATGTAATAAGGATGATAGAGATCAGAAGAAATCTCTAGTAACAAAGAATGAAATAAATACTAAAATGACATAAAAAGAATCATATGTCCCTAAGTATGTCAAATTTGGAAGCCATTAAGGGAGATTCTTCCCTCCCATGAAGAATGCCACCTGTTATGTCTGCCACAAGCTGGGACACATTGCTGCATATCGTTATGCAAGGAAGAGTAATTCAAACCTGCAAAAGATGCAAATAGTGAAGATACTGTCTCAAACAAACAAATGGAGAAAACAACCTTACATCAGGTATGCAAATAATTTATATGGTTATTGTTTTTATTGTGAGTAATTTGGCCATAAAATTACTGAATGTAGAAAGTATGGAGAAATATGGATGTTCAACACCTCAAGGAGGTTTATGAATCAAAGAAATTTTTTTCATACTCACAATTCTGCAAAAACTATGATCAAATGTTGTATATGCAATCAAGTTGGACATATACCTTCCAAATGTTCTTTGAAAGGATGTGATTCATCAAATCACAAAAGATACCAAACAAAATGATGCCTCCAATGGATAAAGAAGGAGAATAAGTGTGACTTAGCTCTAACTGCTCAAGACCTGAAAAGTCAGTGGTACCTGGACAGTGGCTGCTCAAAACACATGACTGGAGACAAAAGCAAGTTTATAACTCTTGATGAAAATAAATCTGGTAATGTTACTTTTGTCAATGATAAATCAGGCAAGATCAAGGGAAAAGGATCAGTCAGCATAGACAATGGCAAAGGAAAGGCCCAAGATGTATTATTTCTAGATGGGCTGAAAGCGAATTTACTAAGTGTTAGTCAGATGTGTGACAAAGGCTGCGAAGTTCTCTTTAGGGCACAAGATTGTGAAGTCAGATCAAGCACCACAGGTAAGACTCTGCTCAAAGGAGTTCGAACAGAGAGTAATGTTTACATTGTGAAAGAGGAAGATGAAGCATGTCATCTTAGCAAACTTGAGGAGTCATGGTTATGGCATAAAAGATTGGGACATCTCAGCTTCGATCACATCATCAAACTAAGCAAGAAGAAAGCTGTCAGAAACATGCCAGAAATAAAGAAGCCTTCTAATACCATATGCAAATCTTGTCAATTGGGTAAACAGACCCGCACATCCTTTAAGGCCAAAGAGGATTCATCAACAAGAAGACCACTCCAGCTTGTGCACATGGATTTGTGTGGACCTGCAAGAACTAAAACACCAAGTGGAGAATCCTACTTCATGCTGATAATAGATGATTTCTCCATAATGACATGGGTTGCTTTTCTCAAGAATAAATTGGAAGCTCTGAACAAATTCAAAATATTTAAAGCATTAGCAGAAAATCAGACAGGATGCAAGATGAAATGCATCAGATCAGACAGAGGAGGTGAATTCACTGATTATGACTTTGCAGACCTATGCAATGAACATGGCATAAAACAACAATTTACTATTGCAGGGACACCTCAGCAGAATGGAGTAGCAGAGAGACAAAACAGATCTGTTCAACAAATTTCCAGAGCCATGATGCAAGAGAAAAATATTGCTCAAACCTTACGGCCGGAGCGATTTTACAGCAGTGCCTCACCCACTTAACGTAAAATAAGAAGGCAGAAACGTTGACAGGAATCCCTATGGTATGGCAAATCGACTTCAATCAAACATTTGAGAATCTTTGGAAGCAAGTGTTACATAAATAATAATGATGAAAATCTTATATTACGTTGAGTGTGGAGCAGGATGAAAGGATATTTGATTTCTAGGATATACATCCAAAAGTAAAAGTCGGTGCTAGCAGACTCTTTGGAAAATAGTGAAAGCATTGATGTGAAGATTTGATGAAGAACTTCCAAACAATACGAAAGATAGCTGCTGCCGGTCACGGGAACAACCATGAAGAAGAAAACCAAGATGATGAGGAAACAAGCAAGACAATAGAAGATACAGAGCTGAGTTCTAAAGCTCCCTCAAGATATACTCAGAAGAACCATCCTGAAGATCAGATCATTGGAGAAAAGAGAGTAGGGGTCCAAACAAGAAGGCAGCTAACAGAACAAACTGAAGAGGTATACATAGCCATGTTGTCACAAATAGAGCCAAAGAAATTTGAAGAAGCCAGCAAGGATAAGTCTTGGGTGAATGCTATGAATGAAGAATTGGACCAAATTGAGAAAAATAATACCTGGGAACTAGTTCCTAGACCCACTGAGAAAAATGTCATAGGGTCAAAATGGGTATTCAAAAATAAAATGAATGAGGAAGGACAGGTAATCAGGAACAAAGCTAGACTTGTCTGCAAAGGATATTCACAAATC
Organism: Pinus albicaulis; assembly: GCA_034641835.2. Taxonomy (NCBI): domain Eukaryota; kingdom Viridiplantae; phylum Streptophyta; class Pinopsida; order Pinales; family Pinaceae; genus Pinus; species Pinus albicaulis. Next base: position 827,962,420 of record CM076571.1, read on the forward strand.
GAAGGACTTGATTACGATGAAACATTTGCCCCTGTAGCCAGAATGGAAGCTATCAGAATGTTCCTGGCATTTGCATGCTACTGGCTTTAAAGTATATCAAATGGATGTAAAATGCATTTATGAATGGAGACTTAGAAGAAAAGTCTGGAACAACCGGAAAGGCTATCGTTGACGGACAAATAAGACTATGTGTACGGTGAAAAGCCCTATGGACTAAAACGGGGCTCCTCGTGTGGTACTCGGTACATGGATAAATATTTACCAAAGCAGGGTTTTAAAGGTAGATGAACATCGATCTATATATAAAAGCCAAGGTGAACTCCTGATTGTTGTAGTATATGTTGATGAAATTATGTTTGGAAGCAACAGAGATGAACTAGCAAAAGGGTTTGCTGATGAGATGAAAACAGAGTTTGAAATGTCTATGATTGGAGAGCTTAGTTTCTACTTGGGACTGCAAATTCAGCAAAAGAACACAGGCACATTCATCTCTCGGGAAAAATACTTAAAAGAAATGTTGAAAAGATTCAAAATGGAGGACTGCAAACCTGTGACTACCCCCATGATCATGGGATGCAAGCTGTGTGCTGATGATGGGTCTGGAGATGTAGATCAAAAACTCTACAGATCCATGATAGGAAGCCTACTGTATTTGACAGCATCAAGACCAGACATCATGCTAGCAGTAGGACTAGTAGCTAGATATCAAGCAGCGCCTAAACAAAATCACCTTCTTGCAATCAAAATAATATTTATATATCTACAAGGAACTACACAGTATGGGCTTTGGTATCCTAAAGGAAAAAACCTCACTTTGACAGCATACACAGATGCAGATTGGGCCAGCTGTGTGGATGACAGGAAAAGTACAAGTGGAGGTACTTTCTATCTAGGAAAAAGTCTGGTGGCATGGTTAAGCAAGAAACAAACATCTATCTCTCTGTCTACAGTAGAAGCAGAATATATAGCAGCAGCAGCATGTTGTACACAAGTCATGTGGATGAAGCAAACTCTTCAAGACATGAAGGTAAGCATCGAAGAACCTATCTCAATCAAATGTGATAATACAAGTGCTATAAGTATATCTAAAAACCCTGTGCTTCACTCAAAAACCAAACATATTCCAATCAAGTATCATTTTCTCCGAGAACAAGTGGCTCAGAAGATAGTAAAACTGGAGTATGTACCAACAAAAGAACAGACAACAGATATATTTACTAAACCACTTGCCAGAGAACCATTCGAATATTTGAGAGACAAACTAGGGGTAGTATCTGTAGATGCTACTCTCTGATATGAAGAGAAAGCATAGTTTCAGGGGGAGAACAGAAACAGAAATATCATTCTCAGGGGAGATTAACCAGGCAAGGGAAGCATAAAACAGGTCCACAGGATCAAAGAGCTATAAAACACATATTGGCTCACTATATCAGACAGAGACAAAACGTATATTCAAATTCAATAATCCTTAAAGTGTTCTCTCAACAAGTCCTGTACAATAGTCTGGTGGTCTAAACCCAAATCAAAGAAAGGAAATGCAACGACAGAGCCTATACAGAGAAATGAGGTGCCGTCCTTTGCCATTGATGTCAAAGGGGAGGAAGAGAAAGCAACAGAAGAAAGGATTCAAACAGGCAAACAGAGGAAGTGTATTGCCATCAATGCCAAAGGGGGAGACTGTTAGAAACATTGTCATTGATGGCAAAGAAGGAAAAGAACAGCAGCAGGGAATATGTACAGCAGAAGGCAGAGGCAGAGGTCGAGCAGCGCTGAAGCAGAAACAGGCAAAGGAGACAGGCTAAAATTATAACAGTTGAATACAAAGGCACAACGAAACGGCCGAGCAGAGACACAACTCTTATTGCAGAGACACAACTGTCATTGCAGAGACACAACTGTCATTCCGAGAATCGCTACCTCAGCCGGGGGATATATATAATTACAAATACTTCTGGGAATTGCTTAACTCTAGCGGCAATGTAATGCATATAATACAGAACCATATTCCGGGAATCACACACTCCAATCGGCGTTATACATTTAATATAACACAAATACTATTCCGAGAATCGCTTAACCTCTAGTGGCAAAGTATATATATATATATATATACAAAACGTATTCCAGGAATCGCATAACCCATTGGAAAAGTATACATATATATCAGTTATATAAGTGGAACGTTTTATTATAAGAACCAAGCTTTATACGGTGGGACCCCTCCCCAATCGCAATCGGAGATTGCAAGGGCATCGGAACATCCAACCAAATACTTGCGATTGCGATTGAAGCCCGGACCCGATGGGCGTATAAACGATGGTTAATACATATTTGAATTCCGGCCTAATCGCATCGGAGCATCGCAGTATAGGCCAATCGGAACATCCAACCAAATACTTGCGATTGCGATTGAAGCCCGGACCCGATGGGTGTATAAACGGTGGTTAATACATATTTGAATTCCGGCCTAATCGCATCGGAGATTATAAGAGCATCAGAACATGCAAAAAAGAGTTTCGATTGCGATTGGAAGTTCCGGACCCGATGGATGTATGAATTATAATTCAAACGTGTTTGAAGTCCTTTCCCAATCGCATTAGAAAAATACAATGAACAGTGGCCAATTGCATCAGAGAATATAAGAGTTTCGATTGCGATTGGAAGCCTGGACCCGATGGGCATATAAACGATGGATGATATATATTTGAAGTCTGGCATGATCGCATCGGAACAACCCAATCGCAATCGGAGAAATCGAAAGAAGGTATAAGTGACTCAATCGCATCGGAGTTAGAGTTGGCAAAGAAACATGCAAACGCAAGGTGCGATTGCGATCAATCGCAATCAGAGCAGGAGCGATCAATTTCAATCGGAGGAGACTCATTGCATCGGGAAGCATGTCAAGTGGGCCCAAAAAGAGTTCTTATATGTTTAAAAATCTTCATTATATTACGCTGAGAATTGATTTAAAAAAGGAAGTTTGTATGTATGCCGAGAGTTGAAATTACTTATATGTATATATGAAAGGGCACTGTTATATATATATATATATAACATTGTTGCGGTGGTATTAAAGATGTGCCGCGTGGTCCGTGGGTTGTATGTATATGCCTCAGCTTAACGGGAGGGCGATTATTAATATACAAGGATTGTGATATATGTCCGTTCCGCTTGCGAAACTTCCACATCAACAAGACACTTATTGTATGAAAGACGTTGGGATATGCCCAGATTTAAAAGGAAGCAGTTACACCTCAGAAGAGGACAGAAAAGCAAACAGAGCTGAAAAGAGATAAAGCACAGTCAAAGAAAAGACAAATGCGCAGCGATCCAAAAGGCTGTATGAATGAGCTGGAGCTCTCATTGTAATTAAATGTAAATATTTTTAATTGATTTATATTGGTGTGATGCATTGGCAAGTCTCTAGAGGAAAAACAAAGATCCCACTGTAATATTAAAATAATCACCTACAGTTACATTTTTTTTGAGTGAGCTGGAAAAGAAATGAAAAGGAAGAAAGCGAAGAGATATGGCTGTCCATTCCAAATTCCTTGAGGAATGCTAACAGTCACAAGAAAATTATTATAAATAATATCATCTAGATATGCAAGGAGAGGTTAGAGAGAGTAAATCTAGAGAAGGCAGAGTATAGAAGTGTAAGGCAGAGAATACTAAAAGAAGAGAAGAAAGAGAAGCTACAGAACAGAGCTGATATTTGAGGTAAATCAGCAAACATTCAGTTTTGAAAATTGAGGAAGTTGGAGCTTCCCTATCAAGTTGTAGCTTGATAGCTGTCAGTTGTAGCTGACTGAGGTTGGAGCCTCCTGTAGGTTGGTGCCTGCAGAAAATCAAAGGGAGTCGGTGCTTCCTTTCAAGTTGTAGCTTGCAGAATTGAGGATAGAGCCTCCTGTAGGTTGGTGCCTGCAGAAAAAAGTGGTGAGAGGGAGTTGGAGCTTGCCTTTGCATCACAACAATAATAAGATGTGGTTTTCTCCCTTTATGGGTTTCCACTTACATCTTCTGTGTGTGTTTCTTATGTGTTGATGTGATTCTTTCAATCTACTTAATTGGTTGCTGCTCTCAACATAAGTGTGGTGTCACATTAATTTAATATTGGCCGCAACATTTTAAGACTGTTTATAAATTAAGCTGTAAATAAATTTGGTGGAAATTTTGAAAATCTTATGTATGTATTAAACTGATTCACCCCCCCCCCCTCTCAATTTAATTAAAGATCCAACAATTTAGTTTTTCATTTTTAAAATTTATAAATTGTTTCATTAAAAAAAAAATAGTAAATTTATGGATATTTGTTTTTTAATTATTTGCACGTGGTTTTTTTCATTTTTTTTGTTTTTTAATGATAGTTTTTTTTATTTTAATTCTTTTATTTTAATTTTCTTTTTCAATTTTAATTTTTTTTTTTTAATTTGTTTTTTTTTGTTAATTTTAAAATTTGTATTTTTTTTTCTTATTATTATTATTTTAATTCAAATTTTTAAATTTAATTTTTTTCTTTTTTGTATTTTATTTTTTTTATCTAAATTTTAATTTTGTAATTTATATTATTTTTAAATTTTCTATTTTAATTTTTTTTTTTAATTATATGGTTTTTTTTAATAACTTTAAAAAAAAATGTTTTTGATGTTTTATTTTTATTTTTTTTTGGTTAATTTTTGTTTTTTTCTTTAAATTATGTGTTTTTTTTTCAAATTTTGTCATTTCTTTTGATATAATTTTCGAATATTTTTGTTTCTTTTGTTTTATTTATTTATTTTTGTTTAAATTTTTTATTTTTACGAGTTAATTTTTTTTTTTAAAACATTTTTATTGTTTTTATATATATTTTTTTATCTAAGTTTTGTGTTTTATTACCAACATGAAAATCACCTCTAAAAAAAAGGTTGATGCTACATCAACACGTTTCAGAATTAGCATGAAAATCACTGCTCTAAAAAAAAAAAGTTGATGCTGCATCAATACATTTCAAAATTAGCATGAAAATCAGTAACATTTTAAAACAAATATTCATACTTCATAAATAAAAATATTAGAGTGTCGAAAATGTGCTCCAAAAAAAAAAGGTGATTCTGCATCACCACTTTTCAAAATCGGGTGCTTTTTATGCTACCAAAAAAAAGTAGGTAACAGTGCGGTTACCTATTTCATCGGTAACACTGTTTCCACTCATTTATACAGTATGCTTCAGATTTTGATGTCTCTTTGCATGGAGGCATTACACCAAGGAGACCCCCTAATGAGAAGATGAATAAAGTGTTCTCTCAACTTGTTGCAGCAGTGACATATTTGGCTAAGGAAGGAGCCTTGAGAGGAGCTATCAAAACACTAGGAATATTTGATGGGTTCCAAGGAGAGATGAGCAAATTTCTGAGTTGGACTTTGCTATCTTCCACTCAACTATTTGTGCTGGAAAAGAGGGATTCATGAATTTGTGATGACATGAGCATGGTGTCAAAAGGCCACTCCATAGTCTTGGGGCAGCAAGTGATACTTCCACACATGAGAAATATTTCTAAATATGACAAGAAGGTATTTACACTCTTGTACGAATGGGCCAAATTATGTAAGTTTTGGAAGAAAGAGAGCTTTCAAATGGAGGATGAATTCCATGTACTTCAATATTGTCTTGAGAAGATCAACTGCAGGAGAGGCAACAAAGGTGGAGCTACAACACTCCAACATGTGACTTTGGCATTGAGCATGTCAAAGAGGAGAATTAAGATGTGACAACTACTTCATTTCAGAATTTTACAGCGCTGTCATTGTTGGGAAGCCTAGATCCATATTGCGAGTCCCAACTCTTGGTAGAATATTCCAAGAACCTCTTCACATGTAAGGTTCTTGATGGATAGATGAAATATAGGAGGTATAGGGTGTTTGATGGAATCATCTATTTTCATGATCATATCTATTTAACTAGAGAATCAAAGCTCAAATATAAACTACTATATGAAGTATATGATATCTTGCTTTCTAATCCCACTAGTTTCATTAGAACCCACCATACTATTTTGGAGGGATTCATGTGGGAAGACTTCAGAGAGGAGATGCACAATCATATGAGGAAGTGCATGTATTATTTGGAGGGTGAGAGGGGACATATCTCTTGGGAAGGGTTATCATTACCACCTCCTTATTCTTTGGGTATGAGAGCGAGTTCATCCATGAGTCACCTCACTGATTTAAAACAAGTGTATGGTAAAGATTGTATTTCTAAACATCATGGTATGTGTACTATATACTTGCACCTTCTTACCACCCATGTGCAGTGAATTACTCCAAGAATGGGAGCTCTTCCTTATTTTCTTTATGAGCTACTTGGAGCCATGAGCAATGAGTATTTTGATCACTCCCTAGGATATTTTGGGGAGATGATGTATTCTTTTCGGTGTGCCACATTGATACCAAACATCATACACCACTCCAAGTGTATGAGGAGAAATATTGGTAAAGAATATGCTTTTGTATCTCATGATTCATATGATTATTACTTTTATTCTTTTACCATGCATATGCATGCCATAGCTCCTAGTACGAGTGTTATTCCATACAAACTTCATGGCCAACTTTGGGCCACAAAAATTTATGAATATGGCCACTCCCTTGAAGGAAAAAGGGAGATCCTATTTCATGATGGGTGTATCCCTAAGGCACCCAATATATCTCACACTTTTAGCCATGGTAAGATGACTTGAACAACAAGTAAGTGGTGAGAAGACCACTTACCATATCAATATCTGATGCAATCAGAAGATCTACTGTGCTGGTTCCACATGTGGGACTATGATTCACCTCCATCATTGCATTTGATTGTTTATGTATTATTGGATGATGATGCTCTTATCTTTGTTGGGGACATGATAGGATGGATGACACATTGGTTGGATGTGTCCATTGGCAATGAAACTTACCATATTTATTCATGCTTCAAGAGGAGGATGGGATATTATATGGTTGCTACACTATATCCTTTGTTTCCTTATGCAAGGGGCCATATGTTTGACTTATGTCTTTGGGAGAAGCCTCTCACATGGGAGGATTTGTGGCAAGACATGTGTTGCTTGAATCATATTCAGCCAACACCTATTATCCTCTACTATTTTCAAGATTTGGAGAAGCTTATGGAAAAAATAAGTTGGTTGGGTGGCCACTTATTATATCATGTTTTGAGGTAGCAAGAAAGAGATCAACGCTGGTCTCAATGGAGGGACTATTTTCACCATCCAATATATCACATGACAGTTAGTCCATGTTTATTTTGGATCACATATGGTGATGATACTCTATTCACTATATGCATGGAGGATTGGGCAAGGTGACTCCCTAGAAGGAATGAGGAGAATCATGAGGTTCCAAGTATCTTTTGGCTTCATGAGGACTATATTATTGTAGCCCAGGATCAACAGCTCCAAATTTCTCAGAAATGGAGGGAGAGGAAGCCTAAGTTGAACAATATTGCCTCTCATTTTCAGCCATGCAGCCCCTACACATTGCATAAGGAGGGGATTGGTGACTATTTCTATGAGTTACCAAGGATGGCTCATTTTGTTTGGATGACAGCATGGAGATTGAAGTTTCTCATGGGGGTTGAAGCACCCAACATTTATCATCTCTCATGCCTTAAAGAGGCCAATGGACAATATATAACTCTTTCCATATATCTCCCACTTCTTCATGATAAAATCTTTTTGGTTCATTCACCAAAGGAAAATTTGTATTCTTGGGAGGAGACACATCCATTGGAGAATTTGCAATGTCCTTGTAGTTGCTTGAGGACAAGCAACATTTTGGAGGGGAGGATTGTAATATTCCTACATTAGCCTATAACTAATGGGAATATTAATTTTTTTTTTGTCACATTGATAGGTGAATAAGTGGTTGGAGAGACCCATAAGAATTTTTATTTTTGATAAAACCACTTCTCATGTGAAAGTGGATCATATTTTCAGCTAAATAAAGCATGCTAAGGTGTGAATAGGGACTAAAGCATATTTACTGGGTCAACCTTGACCAAATCTATAGCATTTTCATGGAGGAGTGGCCATCAATGAGGCACGTCGCAGTTTTATATGGAGATGGCTTGTGTGAAAGAGATGATTTCATTGAAGGTGGTTTAGGGTTTACAAGATTTTAATCTATATAAGGTAGAGGATGACAACATGAAAAGGTTGTTGATGGTATTTTATTTTCAAAGCATATTTTTTGTTTAGACATATCTCATTCTCATTTCTTTTTAGTTGAGAATAGTGTTGTTTAGCACTAGGTGTTCCTGATCGGGAATCACACCTCTTTCCTTGAGAGGCCTCTTGGAAGAGTTTGCATTGTCTTGTCCACTATCTAGATAAAGGCCAAGCTTCTTCTTCCAAATACAACACGGATCTTGTTGAGGGTTTGGTTTTCTTTGAAAGACGCATCAAGTGGAGGCTAGATCTACTCAGATCTAGGCCATTCTAGTGCTCCTTTCTAGTGGGGAAGTATTCTATCCCATTGGTAAGAGAGTATTGGATATTTGAAGCATAATTTTCAGATCTTGGTATGTGTCCAATCATTTTCTAAACCCTACAACAAAATATTGCTTCCAGAACTGCGTTACTTCTGTAGGTGCTGTTACAGGGTCTTTTGGCACATCTTTTTGGAGGAGTGATTTTCATGTGTTGGGGATCTGCCCTTCACCTATGAGATCCATTGAAGAGGATAATTGTATTGTGTATATTAGATCAGATCTGAACGTTCCTGAATATCTGAATATTTGTGTAGATTTGCAGATTTAGATCTCATATCTACTTGATCTTTTGCTGAAAACCCCAAAGGGAATTTGAAGAGGAGCCTTTATAGTGTATGGATATGTCATAGATCTGAATTTTCATTCATTATTTTTCGCTAGATCTAAGATGTAATCAACAGCTGATGTAGCCCAATAAAATAACATTTCCAAGGAAGTTTCGGTCTTAATACATGGTTGCAACACCTCTTTTTGAGGATTTTCTTCTATTGGAGTTTTCTAGTTCCTGTTCTACATCTTATGGGCCTCATTTCACATTTCATTTGTTGTTATAAATGATAAATAAGAGTCTCCATATTGGCCTCCTACTCTTACTTTGATGATCTGTGTTATGTTTCCTGCATATACTTTATATATTGCCGCATTCCCCATTTGGGAATATTACAAAATCCAAGGCCCATTTTTCAAATGGTTTGATGAGTACCTGAGGTTTTAATGAAATTTCATTGATACGAACAAGTTTCCCCATTCTTTGACAACTATCACACCTTTTGACATACTCCCTAGTATCTTTAAATATGGATGACCAAAAATATCCTAGATGAAGGATTTAATAGGATGTCCTTTTATCAGCAAAGTTTCCACCATAAGGTTCATCATGAAATGTGTTAAGAATCTCAGGCATTTCATCTTCTCGAATACACCTTCTGATAATGAGATATGGATCTGTTTTATACAATTCATCATTAATCCATGAGTAAAGTGCACTTTTTTGAATAATTCTTCTTTTCTCTCTAGGAAACAAGTGTGGAGGTAACTTTCCCATGACTAAGTAATTAAAAATATCTGCAAACCAAGGATTTTTAGCATTTATTTCAAAAATATATTCATCAGGAAAATTATCCTCAACTAGAGTATCATTTTTGACATTTTGAATTCTAGACAAGAAATCAACAACTGTGTTTTGTTTTCCAGGTTAGTCTAGAATGGTGATATTGAATTCTTGCAGGAGTAATAACCATCTTGTGCCTATGCCATTAGTAATAGATTTATTCATTAAATATATAATTGCATAGTGATATGTATGAATAATGGTTTCACAGCCGGTGATGCAATTTCTAAATTTATTGATAGAATGAACAACAACTAGGAATTATTTTTTCAGTTACAATGTGATTTGACTCAGCAGGAGTCAAATTTTTGCTTGTGTAATAGATGGCATAGGGGATAAAATCATTTTTTCCTAATACAACTCCCAGAGCTGTATCTGAAGCATCTGTTCAAATGTGAAAAGGTAGTTTCCAATTTGGACCTCTTAAAATGGGTGCCTCGAAAATTTCTATTTTTAAAGTTTCAAATGCTAATTTTCAGTCATGATTCCAACTAAATTCACAATATTTGGTAAGAAATTTGAAGAGTGGGGATTGTATTTTAGTGAAGTTTTCTATAAATCTTCTATAATTCCCTGTGAATCCTAGAAAACTTCTAACATCCTTTTGACAACTTGGATTTGATAATTTGGAGATGACTTCAACTTTAGATGAATCAAATTTAATTCCATCTCCTGAAATGTGATATCCTAAAACAATTCCTTCATTAAACATCAAAAAACATTTTTCATGACTTAATGAAAGATTTTGTTCTTTTCATCTTTTAAGAACCTTTTCCAAATTCTCTAAAGCTTCTTCAAATGAATTCCCATAATGTTGCAGGAAAATTGCACAAACCAAAAGGAAGTACTCGGTAGGCATAAGTTCCCCATGGATAGGTGAATGTGGTTTTATCTTGGTCTTTAGGTGCTACCTAGATCTGATTGTAACCACTAAAACCATCCAAGAATGAGAAATACTTCTTACCTTCTAATGTATCTAATACTTGATATATAAAAGGTAAAGGAAAATGATCTTTTAGGGTAGCTTTATTAAAATCTCGATATTAAATGCATACCCTCCACTTACCATTATTTTTAGGTAAAATCACTGAGGGAGAAACCCACTGACTATCTAAAATTGGGTAGATGAAGTTTCATTCTACAATTTTTGGAATTCTTCTTTCACAATTTCCCTAATATTTGGATTCATCCTTCTTTGAGGTTGTGTGACAGGTTTACAATTTTCCTCAATGTAGATGTGATGTATATAAGTCTTAGGACTAATTTCTTTCATTTCAGTGTATTCCCATGCATATGCAGAATAATTTTGTTGTAATGTTTTGATTAACTTTTACTGTTGTAGTCTTTCCAAGTTTGTTTTTATGTTCAAATATTTTCCCTGAAATATTTCAACTGTAGAGTTACCAAACTCTTCCATAGAGTATAGAGACATCTGCCTGGATGAAAAATATTAATATTGCATTATTCTTGAAATTGATCATGTTTATATTCTGAAGATGATTCAAATTTTTCTATTGAATTTAAGATTTGACTACCTTCATTAATGTTTGAAATAGTAAAGAGAGGTTGTATATCATTTTCATCATCAATCCATTCTTCATCTACTAATTCTGTGATTGTTTTTGCTGGAGGATATAGAGTGAATTTCTTTGTTGAGTTTCCATCAGAGATATACATGTCACCAGATCTACAACTAATTAAAGCATCAACTATAGCCAACCAAGGTCTTCCTAATATCAGTGGATGTCCTCCTAGATTTTTCTTGGGGGTTAAAATCAAAAAATTGATCAAATAATCCCAAGAATCTAAGGATACTGAGATATCTTCTAATACACCATCTGGCTTGATTACAGATCTATTTGCTAATTGCAGTAATGTAGGTGTATATGGAAGATTAGGAAGCTTGAGTTGTTCCATTGTTTGTTTTCTCATGATGTTTATATCTGCTCCTAAATCAATCAATGTATTTGGAATTTCAATACCATTGATATGTGTTTTTACAACTGGACGTCCTGGATCTAAATATTTTTGTATGGAAATTTTTCCCATCATAATGTCTGCAATTTTTCCTACTAGTTGAATTATTTTTATTTCTTTTGTTTTTCTTCCTGGTTTCTTCATGCTCAACCCTTTTATCGTTTTGGCTATAATTGGAATCTCTTTAATTTCCTGTAGAAAAGGAATTTTGATACAGAAATTTTTCAATTCATCTAGAAAATCATAATTGGGAAACATGATATGTTTTTCTACCCCTCTATCAACTTTTAATATTTCAGGAAAATGAGGGTTAGAAATAGAATTGATGGTTTCTCTATGATAGGAGTTGAGTTTATTGGTTCTTTTTGTTTTTCATTTTCAGAATTCTGGTTTTGAAGAGATGTTCCTTCTTCAAAACTTTTATTTGGCTGTAGAGAATCTTCCTCAAAATTATCTTGTTCTTGAATAATGTAGAAATTTAATACAAAATATGTATTGCTTGGATTCTTCTGATCTAACAATGATATGCTACTGTAAAATACATAATCACTTCTACAAAATGTTTGCAGAATTTGAAACAAAATCGCCAATCACAATATCATGAAGAAAGATCAATCACACATAACATAGATAATTTACCCGAGGAAACTATATAGCTAAAAACCACACTATATTATATTATGTATTATATCATAGATCATGAAACAATTACATACAAAGCTATAATCCAAGAGCTCTCAGTACATGAGCTAATTGTCTCACACTGTCATACGAAAATTGGCAAGTTCCTTAGCCAATTTACTGTCTCTAGACAACCTACCTCCACTGCGCAATCTCGGCTGATATCAATCCATGAATGAATGGAATCTTTCTTTCCTTCACTGTGAAATCCTCATGGGCACATCCAATGTGTGTGTGGTTGCATGTGTGCAACCGATAATGTCACAACTAATAGTCAATTGTCCCTTTCACCTACATCTCATCTGGGTCTCCACTAGATCTGACATGCATGAAATTAATAGTAGTAAATCTTCAATTTCATGTGAGGCCACTAATTGTGAATTAATTAATACTTAATTCACTTGATCTCTCACTAGTGTATCTTCATTTAAAACTAGCACAACTGAGTTTAACTCAATTAACTAAGTTAAACTACTTTACAACTTTCATAACTTCACTTCCAACTCTGTTACAACTTTGAATCAATCAATTACAACTAATTCCATTTGCATGTCCCACCAACCAACCACTCAACTCAAAATTCCTATAGCTAACTAATTTTCCACTTCAGTTAACTATTTCCCAGTGCTCATTGAGAATAGATTATTTTTTATTGTCCAACTAATATTAAGGGATAATAATAGTTGACATGCATCTATAAATAGACATGCAATATATAAATAGACCTTGCACATACATCTATAAATAGACCTCATTTATAAATAGAATTTTCTCATGCATCTATAAATAGACATCCACCTAAAAATAGCCTAAGCCTCCATCCTAGTGTAGGTGCATAATTCTCACTAGGATCTTCTTGTTGAATCTCAACACTCCCTCTCAACAAGAAAGATATTATCCTTCACCCCGATCCTATCTCTACAGTATTCGAATTTTCTCTTGGTGAGCACCTTCGTCACAATATATGCATCCTGATCTTCCACGGGAATGTACTGAAGCAACATGATTTTCCTCTGCAAACAATCTTTGAGATGATGGCACCAGATATCTATATGCTTAGATCTATCATGAAACACAAGATTAATCAAGAGTTTAATGCAACTCTGATTATCACAATAAATCACTGTCAGATCTAAATGAGAACCAAACCAACCAACCAATACATTTCTCATCCAGATAGCCTCACATGCAGCTTGAATCGCTGCCATGTATTCTGCTTCCGTTGAAATGAGTGATACATATATATGATTCCTACTTTACCAAGAAACAGTTGTAGATCAAATGCTAAAGATCCCCCCCTAATGTGCTCTTTCTGTCTGATGGGCTGCCCACCCAATCTACATCCATGAAGCCATGGGACTTCAACTCATCCATCTATTTGTACCATAAACCATACTCTGATGTGCCTCTCAGGTATCTCAGGACATGCTTTCCCACCTTCCATAAGAGCTTGGTAGGCTTATCCATAGCTTGAATTAGCTAGTTAACCGCATAAAAAATGTTTGGTCTCTTGTTCACTAGATACATTAGCGAACCCACTAAATGTTGATAGATAATAGCATCCAATACCTCTCCAGAAGTAGCATCCTCTTTCCTCCAGTTTCTAGGAAGAGGAGTATCCATGGGTTTGCAACTCTCCATGTGAAACTTACCCAGTACCTCCTTTGCATATTTTCCTTGAGACACAAAAATTTCACCATATCGCTGCCATATTTCCAATCCAAGGAAATAATATAGGAGGCCCAAATCCCTCATCTCAAACTCCTTTGCAATTTCCTCCTTGCATGAGTGTATCGATTGCCCATCACTAGTCAATATTTAAATCATCAACATAAAGAACAATGATTAAAAGCTTACCCTCCACCACAATTTGGTATAGGTTTGCATTCACTTCACTTTTGGTGAAGCCCAATCTAGTGAAATAACTGTCTATCCAAGTGCACCAAGAACGGGGTGCTTGCTTCAGCCCATACATCGCTTTTTTGAGTCAGCACACATGCGACTCGCTATTGAACATCTCAAAAATTTCAAGCTTCTCTATGCACACCTCTTCCTCAATGACCCCATTAAGAAACATAGTCTTCACATCCATTTGATGAATGCGCCAGTACATCTATGCTGAGCGAGCAAGGATGGCCCTTGTGGAAGAATACCTTGCGACAGGTGCAAAGGTATTTTCATAATAGGGAAAATTTTAAGGATGGAAAATTATCTGGAAGTTTAAAACATTGGCAAATGTTACTAATCCCTAATAAGAAAACTATAAAATATTTATTAATATATTTGTAATATTATGAAAATTTGTAATGATTTTATATATAACCTTTATATAATGTTGGCGATTTTTAAGGTAAAATAATATTATATTGTAAAATTTGGGCGAATCATTTTTATAAAAAATGGAAATTGGCGATTTTTTTTTGGAAAAACCTTGGTAAATTAGCCCACATGCGAATATTAGCCACTAAAATTTTCCATGCTTCATAATATATCCCCTTGATTTGTGAGAATCCCTGGGCCACCAATCTGGCCTTGTATTTCTCAACACTCCCATCAGCAGCTTTCTTTACCTTGTAGATCCATCTCGAACCTACCATAGATTTATCACCCAGCCTTGGAACAATTTCCCAAACACTGTTTTTGACAATGGAGTCATACTCCTTCACCATTACATCTACCCATATGGAATCCTACACTGCTTCCTGAAAGGAAGATGGTTCATTCACAATAAATTTTCTCATGAGAGCCATGTATCCAGTAAATCGGTCAGGAGACTGTCTTTGTCTATGTTGTGAAGTAGGGACTCCTACATTATGTGCAGCATCAAGTCTCAGCCTATCAGCTTCTGTGGTACGCCTTCTGCCAATTATGATGGTTGGCTCTGTGTGAGTGGACTCCTCGACTCCATTAACCTCCTCCTATGGTTGATCCACATCTAGAGACTCATCTTTTGGAATCAACAATTCCTCCATGCAAGTCCAGCTCCCTCTCAAGCGACAACCCCATGGCTTTCCCCTCATTGAATTTTACATCCCATTTCACCACAGTCAGTAGACTGTTTGGAAAATATACACAATAATTATGGGGTGTTTCTGTGTACCCCACAAAAATCCCAACTTCATCAGTCAGCTCCAGCTTCTTCCTGGCGTCCTTGGTCACATGCACATAAACACATGAACCAAAAATATTAAAGTGTGAAACATCTATTTTCTTACCAATGAAAGCTTCTTCAGTTGTACTCATGCTAAGTAGTCTATGAGGACAATGGTTTTTCACATAAACCGCAGTGTTGCATGTTTCTGCCGACAAATGCATCGGCAGACCCTGATCATGCAACATCATTCATGTTGCACCCACGATTGTTCTTTTCTTCCTCTTTGTGACCCCATTTTTCTGTGGGTTATGAGGCACTATGAGTTCTCCCCGAATTAATTCTTTGCTGCAGAAGTTCTTGAATTCGTTAGAGATCTATTCTCCACCATTATCACTCCTCAGATCCTTCACTTGCTTCCCTGACCCTTTCTCCACCAATGCCTTAAAATCACAAAACTTTGAGGATTTTTTATCCTTATTTTGCATGAAGAAGATCCAGAATTTACGATAAAATTCATAAAAAAAAATAACATAGTACTTATGTTTTGTTGCTGAAGAAGCTGAGAATAGTCCACACACATCTCTGTGAACTCTCTCAAGGATCCCCGAAGAGTTGTTCTCCTTTTCATGAAACTAGGAATTTACATACTTTCCCATGATGAAACCCTTGCATTGATCTAACTGAGAAAGTGTTCCCATTGGAAGTCCAGTAGATATTTGCTCCATGACTTTCAAGGCTCCATGATGAAGATGGCCCAATCATCTATTCCATAATTTTCCCTCATCTCGGCTCACAACTTTTTCTTCCTTTCCCATCATGGCAGCACAACCATATACCTCTAGCTTGTAGAGATTTTTAACTCAAATCCCTGTCCTCTTGGCTTGACCCATCATTTTATGTCGCAGGAAAGATTTTCCATCGCTAAAAACAACGTCATAGCCTCTGTCCTCCAACATTGCGACTGAGACCAAATTTTTCTTCAAACCTGGAACATGCATAACATCTTTCAATTGAAATGATTTACTTGACTCCCTCTGAAAGGTAATGGTACCAATTTCAGTCGCACTATATCATCCATCATCGCCAATATATATATGCATTTGGAGATCTTTCTCCTCCAAGTCACTGAAAAGTTCCTTATCTCCCGTCATGTGAAAGGAAGTGCCACTATCCAAATACCACACCAATCCCAATTCACTTGACACCATGCATGTGATCAAAGAGAAGTAAATTTCAAATTTTGAGGTAAGGGCGCACCAGATGAAGCTCCAACAACCTTCTTGTTCTTCTTCTTTTGTGGACAGTTAGTAGCAAGATGTCCATATTCATGACAATGAAAACACTTCACCTTGTACATATCCAGATTCTTACCTTTAGACTCAGATTTAGAATGGAATTTATGCCCCTTCCCCTTCTTCGCCTTGGAAACCAATTCACAATCCTCTTCATCATCATGATTTTATGAAGAGCCATCTCTCGTGCTCTGCCTGAACTCCTCCTGCACCAGATCCGACCATAGTCATTCCCAATCCGACAATTTTTCTTGTCTGTTGACAGAGTCTTCATAACTATGACAACTCTTAGGAAGTCCCAAGAGAGCCAAGCTCACCAAATCATCATCAGAAATTGTTATTCCCACACTCCCCAGTTCATCCCGACATTGGACAAAATTTGTGATATACTTTGGAATGTTGTCACCCTTTTCCATCTTGATCTCTCTGAGTTTATCTTTGAGCACCAATTTCCTATGGTCATTGCTGCTTTGGAATAGATCAGTCAAAGTCTTCCACATATCATATGGTCTAGATTTCCCATGGAGGCTTGAGACAATATGGTCTCATACTCCTTCCAACAGAATCCTCCTCGCCTTTGCCACTTTCTTTCTCCATGCATGAAGATTAGCAGCATCTATAGCATCTGGCTAAGGAACATATTTTCCAATGAATTACTTCAAGCCATTGTCTTTGAGTACTACCTCCATCCTATCCTTCCAAGAAATTTAGTTCAAGCTACCCTCGAGTGCATACTCTAACCTCAAGCCATTGAAAGACATTTTGATCTTGAATAAGCTATAGCGCCAAGAAAGCCTTTCTATAAATTTGAATTCTTTCCACCAACAAATTTAGCTCCTGCTTCAAAATTGCAATTTCTTGTGCTATGATACCATATTGTAGAAATTTAATACAAAATATCTATTGCCTGGATTCTCCCGATCTAACAATTATATGCTATTGTTCAAAACATAATCACTTCTACAAAATATTTGCGAAATTTGAAACACAATCACCAATCATAATATCATGAAGAAAGATCAATCACACAAAACACAGATAATTTACTCGGGGAAATCATATAGCTAAAAACCCCACTATCTTCTATTATATATTATATCATGGATCATGAAGAAATTAAATACAAAGCTCTAATCCAATAGCTCTCAGTACATGAGCTAACTGTCTCACACTGTCATACAAAAATTGGCAAGTTCCTTAGCCAATTTATTGTCTCCAGACAACCTGCCTCCACTTTGCAATCCCAGGTGATAGAAATCCCTGAATGAATGCAATCCTTCTTGCATTTAATGTGAAATACTCATGGGAACATCCAATGTGTGTGTGGTTTCATGTGTGCAACTGAAAATGTCACAATTGATAGGCAACTTTCACTTTCACCTACATTTCAACTGCGTCTCCACTAGATCTGACATGCATTTTAATATTCCCAAATGGGAAAAGAAGGAATATAGTGAAAAATGTTGGAAAAATATGGAAGATCATCATTTAAAAGCAAGAGGTCAATATGGAGACCTTTCATAAGTTATTACAGCAGCAAAATATACATAAGAACTGGGCCATAAGATGTATAACAAGAAATACAAGCCTCTAATGGGAAAATCGCTCAATATGAGGTGTTGCAATTATGTAGAAAATATGGAAGACCCTTACAACACTATTTATTAGCTCTGCTTCAGAAAATTATTATACATCAGAACTAGGGCTGATATGTGCCTCAAAATATATATCTATATCAGATCTGAGCACTATACAAGCTCCTTTAAAGAACCCCTTAAGGGTTTTCAGCAAAACACCAAGTACAAGTTGTAGATATGAGATCTAAAACTTCAGATTTATTGCAAAATATAGATATAGAAAGTGTTTCTGATCTGATACGATCAATAGCATAGCCTCCTCCAATATATCCTCAAAGTGAAAGGAAGATCCCCTTCACTAGAAAATCATCTCTCCAAATGGTGTGCTAAACCACCCTGCAACTCCTCCTACAGAAATAACGCAGATATGGAAGTAAACTGCGCTGTAGGGATGAATAACCAAATGGCCTAATGCCAAGATTTGAAAATATTCCCAATGGCCTTCAATACTATCCTCCCAATGGAAAGGAAGCCTCCTTTACTAAAAATAAGCAATGAAATGGCCTAGATCTAGAGATCTAATGACCACTTGTTGCAACTTGCAAAAACAACTAAACCCTCAACAGGATTTGCACTGTAGTTGAAAGAAGAAGCTTGGCCTTAAGCTATATAGTGGACAATGTAGTACAAGACTCCTCTAAGAGCTTCTCAATGGAAGAGGTGAGATTCCTGATTAGGAACACCCTGTGATAAACAACACTCTATCTCATCTAAACAACAAGAGAAAGATATATGTCTAAACAGACCATATATTTAGAAATATAATAAACCATACATAGTGAAAATTAGCTGACATCCTCTTCCTTTTATAAGTTATCAGCTTGCAAACCCTAAGTCCCATCCAAAAATAACACTACACTCACACAAAGAATATCCTTTTAAAACTGCACTATCCCTCATTGATGACCACTCCTCCATGACAACGTTGTTGAATTGGTCAATATTGACCCAGTCAAGATGATATAGCTCATTTTCACACCAAAGGGTGCTTAATGAAGCTGCCAATATTTGTCTCTTTCACATTTGGCATTGATTTATTCATTACTAAGGAGAATTATGGACCTCCTTTGTCTTCTTATTCTTTAAACAAAGCAGTAAAAAAAAATTGAATATTCCAACTAGCTCATGGCTAATTGGGAATATTACAGTCCTCCCTTCCCAATTGTTGCTTGTCCTCAAGCAACTGACAAGTTGAGTTCTGCAACCCTTCATCATTGGTGATACCAACATTTGATAAGCTTCCCTCATAAGCTAAGTGTCTATCAATCCAATCCTCCATCAATCCAATCCTCCATCTTTGAAAATGTTGATATAGTTTCTCTTCAAAGCCCTTACAAGTGTAGCTTTCCATGATAGTGTTGTAGGCCTTCATGGAATAAGTGTAGCTTAAAAAGAACTCTTCATAGTCCCTTTGTAGCAACTTCTCCTTGAGCTTGGAGGCTCTAGATAAGAATATCCTACCATGATCGTAGATGACTCCTTCTTGTACTGAGTATCCCTCTTCATGTAGCTTGTCATCAAGTATCATGCATGTGAAAATATCATTGGAATCATCCACCAACAGTTGGGATTTCCAATATGGATCAATCCCCCATAGTTACATCACTGATGATCTAACAAAAGGAATGTCTATCATATGGCTATTCTTCTCCTTGACATCTCCCATGCCAAAGGTATATGTTGGAAGGTTTCTATACCCTCCTTTCTACTCTTCTTTCATATGCACATGCTCAAGTGAATATTGAAGCTTTTGGAAGTTAGTCTCCCATGGGAGGTTATCATCTATCCAATACTTCCTGGTTTTAGTCAAATCATGCATGTGTGGCCACCATCTTCTACCACGTATGGAATATTTTTCTCCAAGTGAGATTATCTTCTGAGCCTCCCTAGCCAAGGAATGGCCTCCTTGTCCCATGATGGTGTTATCCTCCAACCCTACATCATTCCCTCTCAGCGCAGTATGAGATGAGAGAGTGGGTAATGATGATAGTGGAAGAATATCTTCCTCCACTTTGAGCCTATCCAAGACTCTCAGTGTTGTATCTTGGTCTCTAATTCTTCCATCCTTCCTGGATCTATGAATGGAGCATCAAGTTGTGAGAAATTTCTCACCAAATCTGGATCAGGTGGTCTCCCAGGTGGTTTACCATAAGATAGTGATGTATCATGGACCATTATCATATGCAGAATATATGGGATCATCATGCCCCTACTCCCACTGCGCAAATTCAGTTATGTTTCATGTGTGGAAGGTTTATGAAAGTTGGGTACCACTCTTAATGATGCAAGAGTCCCTCTAGTTGGAGCAACTGCTCCATCCTCACCTACATGTGGTGGTGGATCATCTCCTGCTATTCCAGCATTGTGACCCCTCTCTTTTTCTTCTTCTTCTTCAACCTCATCATATGAGAAGACCTCTATGTAATGTGCCTTTCCAACTGCACATCTATATCTAGATGCCCAAGCTTATTATCATGTGAAGCAAAGCTTCCTCCTCCTAGAATCTCTCCGGATCATCAGGAGCCTTTTCTTCTTTTCCCTAGGATGGAAAAGAGGGCTTGTGCTGAAAATTTTCCTTTTCTTTTGGCAAGGCATATTGAAGGTTTCTAGCCCTTTCAATGGCATATTGTAGGATAGTGGACTTAGTAGACTTAACCAACCCATGAAGAGGTTCATCTAATCCATAAATGAACATATACACCCTTTTTATTGCAGATAAATCAAGAACCATGACAGAAAGTCTTAAACATTCAGAGATGTAAGTTTATGCATTACCTGATTGGTTTAGTTTTGCAAGCCCCATGAATGGTGCTTCAAGATCTCTTCTACCAAATCTGTCCACCAGCCTTCTAGTGAACTCTGAATACGCAGTTACATTGGCATGACCCAATGTATACAAGCCATGGAACCACCAGTCATGTGCTGCACCCTCCAGGTGTAGTGCTGAAATCTTAATGGCCTCCATTTCTGGAACTTTGTTCAACTAAAAGTATATGTCAAGTTTTTCTACCCAACATTTGGCAGTTTTCTTGGATGACCCATCAAAATTGGGTAAAAATAATGTGCCCATAGTGTGGTTCCAATCATGATTCTGAATGAATATACCACTTCTGTTGTGATGCCTTGGTTTTCTATTGTCCTTTATTTGACAAAACTCTTGAAAACTCAAGTGATCCTTGAATCTATGATTTTGCGACTCATATTTCATAAAATAGTCTTCAAGGGATTATTTCTCTTGAAACCCTTCATTTCCCACAACCAAAAATGTAGGCATAGTAGAGCGTTGGGAAATTTTTGGTTGCTGCATTGGTTGATCATTCCAATGATGTGACATGCTATAGCCTTCACCATGATGAAATCCTTTAGGGGATTCCTTGTATCTATCCATCCTCATTTCTTTGATCTCTCTAGCAATGTCTTGCATGGCTCTAAGAAGGATCTTAGGGAACTCCTTCTCTTCATCTTCACCTCCAGATAAAGGGTTCTTACCCTTGTATTCTCTGTCATTTGTATAATCAAAATTTATGTGTCTTCTTCTTTGATACCTCTTCTCTCTATTAGTAAGAGGTTCTCCTTCTTCAGATGACATATTGGCATTTACAATGCATAGGTTGTGCCAAGATTATGCTATGATACCACTGTAATATTCCAAAATGGGAAAAGTAGGAATATAGTGCAAAATGATAGAAAAATATGGCAGATCATCATTTAAAAGAAAGAGGCCAATATGTAGACCTTTCATAAGTTATTGCAGCAACAAAATATACAAAATAACTGGGCCATAATATGTATAACAAGAAATACAAGCCTCCAATGGAAAAATCCCTCAATATGAGGTGCTACAATTATGTATAAAAGCTGGAAGACCCTTACATCATTATTTTATTATCTCTGCTATAGAAAATGAGTATAAATCATATCTAGGGCTGATATGTGCCTCAAAATATAGATCTAAATCATATCTGAGCGTTATACAAACTCCTTTAAAGAACCCCTTAAGGGTTTTCATCAAAACACCAAGTACAAGTTGTAGATATGAGATCTAAGACTGTAGATCTACTGTAAAATACAGATCTAGAAAGTGTGGCTGATATGATATGATAAATAGAATAGCCTCCTCCAATAGATCCTCAAAGTGAAAGGCAGATCCCCTTCACTAGAAAATCAACTCTCCAAATGGTGTGCTAAACCACCTTGCAACTCCTCCTACAGAAATAAGGTAGATCTAGAAGTAAACTGCAATGTAGGGATGAATAACCAGTTGGCTTGATGCCAAGATCTAAAAATATGCCTAATGGCCTTCAGTATTGTCCTTCCAATGGAAAGGAATCCCCCTCCACTGAAAATGAGCAATGAAATGGCCTAGATCTAGAGATCTAATGACCACTTGTTGCAACTTGTAAAAAAAACCAAACCCTCAAAAGGATTTGCACTGTAGTTGAAAGAAGAAGCTTAGCCTTAATCCAGATAGTGGACAATGTAGTACAAGACTCCTCCAAGAGCTTCTCAATGGAAGAGGTGGGATTCTCGATCAGGAACACCCTATGATAAACAACACTCTATCTCAGATAAACAACAAGAGAAAGATATATGTATAAACAGACCATATATTCAGAAATATAATAAACCATACATAATGAACAATGGTTGCCATCCTCTTCCTTTTATAGGTTATGATCTTGAAAACCCTAAGCCCCATCCAAAAACAACACTACATTCACATAAAGAATCTCCATCTAAAACTATGTTGTCCCTCATTGATGACCACTCCTCCATGAAAATGTTGTTGATTTGGTCAAGGTTGACCTAGTCAAGATGATCCAACCCCTTTTCACACCAAAGGGTGCTTAATGAAACTGCCAAGATTTGTCTTCTTCACATTTGGCATTGATTTATTCATTATTAAGGAGCATTATGGACCTCCTTTGTCTTCTTATTCTTTAAATAAAGAAGTAAAATGAAATTGAATATTTCAACTAGCTCATGGATAATTGGGAATATTACATGCATGCAGTTAATAGTGGTAAATCTTCAGTTGCATGTGAGGCCACTGATTGTGAATTAATTAATAATTTATTCACTTGATCTCTCACTAATGTATCTTTAGTTACAACTAGCACAACTGAGTTAAACTACTTTACAACTTTCATAACTGCACTTCCAACTTTGTTACAAATTTGAATTACTCATTTACAACTAAGTCCACTTGAATGTCGCACCAACCAACCACTCAACTAGAAATTACTATAGCTAACTGATTTTCCACTTCAGTTAACTACTTCCAAGTGCTCATTGAGAATAGATTATTGTTTATATTCCAGCTAATATTAAGGAATAATAATAGTCGACATTCATCTATAAATAGACATGAAATCTATAAATAGAACTTGCACATACATCTATAAATAGAATTTTCTCATGCATTTATAAATATAAATCCACCTAAAAATAGCCTGAGGCTCCATCCTAGTGTAGGTGCATAATTTTCACTAGGTTATTCTTGTTGAATCTCAACAAATAACTACAGAAGGCTTTTTCCTCTCTAATATTATTCTAGATCTAAATTGAACATCATTAAGATATAGTGGAGTAATCATGTAAGTTGGAAATTCTTGTCCTTATATAATGTAATAATTTTGAGGATTTTTATTATTGGAGGTTGGAAATGGTTGGGTAGGTAGTTTGTTTGGTCTTTGTGGAAATGGTAATGAAAGTTGTAGGTTTTGGTTTTGGAGTTGGGATTGTTGATTCTGTCGAGGAATTTTTTTGGGAGGATAGTTTGGATAGGATGGAGGATATTGGTAGTATTGAGAGTATCTACCATACAGATTTTGCATTCCTTGTGCCCAATATTGATTTTGGAACCAAGGTTGTTGCCAAGAATTCCAATTATTTGGTGGGGTTTGAGTATATATTTGGTTGTTAAAACCTTGAGTTTGTGGCCCCTGCCATGGGCTTCTAGAGTCAAAGAAAAGAGAGTCTATTGGATTTAAAGTTACTTCTTTTTGAAAAAATTCCTTAAGACCTGGTATTGAAGGGAAACTCTTAGTTTCATGATTTTCTGAGAAAATCACACAGGTCTCTATGAATTTTACATCAAGAGGACATTCTCTTAAAGCATGCTTCTTTCTGCATTTAGGACAGAAAATAACTAATGCATCAGTTTCAGATTTCTACTTGTTTTTTAATATAAGGGTTTCTATTTGTTCACTAAGACTCCCTAAAATTTCTGTTTTAAATTCATCAAGCATATTTCCAATTTCTGCCCTACTTACTGTTCGAGTTGCAAAATTATTCACTCTAGCAAGAGAAGGATCTCTTGGATTTTTCCCAGTTTTTTATTTTCCCCTTGAGAGATGAATACATAATTTAGCAATGTTAGGTAATGTGATTTGAGAGATATCTACCTTACCCATCATGTTGAGAATGTTTATCCACTCATCTCTAATGGATTTTAACAAAAGAGCTTTTAAAGTATCTTGATCTAAATTATCCATTTCAGCTCTTTTTTATGTTATAATTGAATCTTTCAATTAGATCCTCCAAATTCTCATCTTCTCTTTGTATCATTTTGAAAACTTCATCCTTGTGATTAATAGGTATGCAATAATCCAAATATCTCTCTAAAATTGTTGTTTTCATTTCACTCCATGTCCTAATAGACTATGTGACTAAACCCATGAACCACTTTAAAGCTTCTCCTTTCAGTGTTGCAGGAAATAGCTTTAGTTTTTGAGAGTCTTGTAAGTAATCATAAGATCTACACAAAACTTCAAATTCAAACAAAATTTTTTCAGGATATTCACTCTTTAATCCATGGAAATTTGGAAGAATAGAGGATGAAGTATTTTTCATTATGGCATTTGTATCCCCATCAATTATATGAAATCCAAAGGAATTATCATTTTCCCTATTTCTTCTGTTTTCTTCACCTTCTCTACCTCCTCCTCTATTCCCTCTACCTCGTCCTCCACCTCATCCTCCTCCAAACAGTAAATTTTCTCCATTTAGAATTTCTCCTTGTCCTTGTCCTCCTTCTCCTCTTCCTGCCATTATATATTCATTAGAGCTAATATAAGGTTCTATTTGTAATGTTAATTTCTCTTCCTCTAGTTCTTCTATCAATGGGATATTGAAGAAAGGTTCTTCTTCTTCTTCTCCACTAGGAATTTATAATTCTTGAGCTAGAATGTGTTCTCCTATAGAGGTGAAAAAGGTTACTCCTTCTGCTAGAGATCTAGGATCTTCTTCCTCTAAGACTACCTCAGTGGATGAAGTAGGAGATCCTCCTGACTGGATTTCTGACTGTAAGACTTAAGGAATTCCATGTCTAGTGAAGTATGGAATATGAGTTTGAGATGGTGGTGTATCACTACTTGGTCTAAGTGGAGTGAGTGATGTTGTTGGAATTAAAATTCTACCTCTAGCTATGAATCTACCCCTAGAATCTCTTTCTCTATGCATATCATTTTTTTTAGATGTAAGAAATGAGGTTACCTAATTACACTTCCCCGACAACGATGCCAAAATGTTTAGCCAATTTAATGTCTTAAATTGTTAAACATAAATTATCAACCGAGGTTTGTAATCTGATGAAGTGTGGTGCACTATTGTAATATTCCCAATTAGCCCAAGCTAATGGGAATATACAATTTTGTTTCATTTTCTTGTTGCATGAATAAAATTGTAAAGGAGGATCAATAAAACTCCTAAAACAACAAAATAAATCAATGCCCCATGTGAACAAGGCTAAATCTGGGCTTCCTTAATAAAACACCTGTATGTGTGAAAGTGATTGAGACATTTGACTCGGTCAAAGGGACAAAATCAACAACGATGTCTAGATACATTGAATCTCCTAGATGCACAACACAGTTTATTTGGAGGCTACACATGTGAATGCAGCTAAATCATTGAGATGGTTTAGGGTTTGGCAAGGTTTCCATCTTATTTAAGGAAGAGGAGGACAACATGAGAAGGTTGTTGATGAACATATTATTTCTAAATATTTTTTCTGTTTAGACATTCTTATTCCCTTGGCTGTTTAGCAGAGAATAGTGTTTTTTAGCACTGGCTGTTCCTGATCAGGAATCCCACCTCTTCCATTGAGGAGCTCTTGGAGGAGTCTTGTATTTCTTGACCAATATCAGGCATTTGGCCAAGATATTCTTCCAACTACAATGTAGATCCTGTTGTGGGTTTGGTTCTCTTTGTAAGCTGTAGCAAGTGGAGGCTAGATCTACTCAGATCTAGGCCATTCTAGTGCCTCTTTTCAGTGGAAAAGCATTCTATCCCCCTGGCAAGAGAGTATTGTATGAGGAGAGCCCATTTTAAGATCTTGGCTTGAGGCCACATCATGTCATAGAGCCTACAGTGCAGTCCATCTTCCAAAACTGCGTTATTTGCAAGGAGAAATTTGCAAGCATTTTTTGCACACTTTGGAGGAGAGATCTCTAGTGTTGAGAATCTGCCCTTCACTGTGGTGATCTGTGGATTACAGATCTAATCCATGTTCCATTCATATCTGATATGAATACGGTTGTATTTGATTCAGCTATGACATAATCATGACACTACATGGAAGAATGAGATGAATGATGACCAATATGACCAAGAAAAATTTGCAAAAACTAATGACTTGACCGTACTAGTGTTTATTGACCATGAGACTGAAAGGAGTAGTAATGATCTAGCTATTCCTAACAAATGATCAAATATTTATTTGAAGACCTACTGAAAATATTAAAATTTTCCTCAAGACCATATCGACCATATAAAAGAGCATAATTTGATCACTGATGACTGACAAGACTGACAAACACTAATAGGGATCATCCACTTCTTCACCGAAAGTGGCATCCTCCTTCCTCTAGTTGGTCGCTAGATGTGTATCAATGGGTTTACAACTCTCCATGCAGATTCTCTACATTATATCATTTTCATACTTTCCTTGAGTGACAAACAGTTCCCCATCACCTTACTATACATCTAACCTGAAGAAGTAGTGCATGAGACCCATGTACTTCATTTCAAATTCCCTTGCAAGGTCCTCCTTGCAATATTTGATTAGTTGTTCATCACTATTTAAATTCAAATCATCAACATATAAGAAAATAATAAGTAATGTACATTCTACCAAGATGTGCTAGAGGTTTTCATTTGTTTCACTTTTGGTGAAGCCCAAACCGGTGAGATATATATCGATCCTAATGTACCAAGAACGAGGTGCTGGTTTGAAACCGTACAATGTTCGCTTGAGTCTGCACACATGAGACTCTTGATCAAATGTCTCAAAACCTTCTGGTTTCTCAATGTACACCTCCTCCTCAATAACCCCATTGAGAAATGTTATTTTTACGTCCATCTGGTGGACCTTCCACCCCATCTGCGTAGCCAGAGCAATAATTTGTCTAATGGATGAGTACCTTGCTATAGGCACAAAGGCCTCCTCATATTCAATTCCCTCAACTTGAGAGTACACCTTGGCCAAAAATATGGCCTTATAATTCTCTATTCTTTCGCTTGCTTCCTGCTTCACCTTGAAGATCCATCTCAAACCCATTATTGCTTTATCTGCTGGTCTTGGGACCACTTCCCAAACAATGTTATTTACAATGGATTTGTATTCCTCCACCATTTCTTCAACCAATACAAGTTTCTCTACTAATTCCTCGAAATAGGATGGCTCAATCTCTATAATCTTAGTTATTAGAGCCATGTAGCTAGTGTACCTCTCAGGTAACCTCCTTTTCCTACAAAAATTTGAAGGAGATCCCACATTCTCCCTCGCATCTTGCACAAGTCTATCAACGTCCCTAGTTCTTTTTATGCCTTGTCTGGATAGTTTTTCTTGAGTGAATGTCTCCACTCTCTCCTCCTCAATTTATGGTTGCTCAAAAACTTCTTGAGATCCTCCTTTGGAGCTAAAATCTCCTTTCCTATTGGGATCTAAAGCTCCCTCTCAAGAGAGAACCACGTCACTTTCTTCTCATCAAACTTTACATCCCTTTGAAAAAATGTCATTTTTGAGGGATGGAAAGCACACATGGTAGTTGTGGGGAGTTTCTTTGTAACCCAAAAATACCCCCAATTTTGCGGTCGACTCAAGATTATTCCTTGATTCTTTGGAGATATAGCAGTGAACAGAGGCTCCAAAAATCCTGAAGACACATCCAAATTTCTCCCCGATAAATCCTCCTATAGTTTAATCATTCCAAGAATATGATGAGGACTCTGGTTCTGTAAATAGATCGTTGTGTTGCATGCCTCATCCCACAAATGCAGAGGTAGGCCTTCGTCATGTAACCTCACCCTTGTTGCTCCCACAATGTTACAGTTCTTTCTCTCAATGACCCCATTTTGTTACATGTTGTGGGGTGTTGTCAACTCTCGTCGAATGCCTTCTTTCGCACAAACTTTTTTAAATTAACGTGACATATACTCACCTCCATTATCACTCCCAGGATTCGTCACCTTCTTGCTATTTTATTTCTCAACTAGTGTCTTGAATTCTACAAACTTTGTGAATGTATCATCTTTATTCTGCATGAAGATGATCCAACACTTTCGTGAGAAGTCATCAATAAAAATGAAAAAATAATTGTGTCTAACAGTGGAGGTTGTCAAGAAAGGTCCACAGGCATCAGAGTGGATCCTTTCTAGCATTGCACGTGATTTTTTGTCCCAATCATGGAATGTGGATTTTTGGTACTTCCCTAATGTACATACTTTGCATATATCCTACTGCTTAAGTGCTCCTTTGCGGAGGCCAATGGTAATTTGTTGTATAATATTCAAGGTGCCATGGTGGCCAAGTATTTTGTGCCAAATTTCACCGACATTATGGCCAACACTTTCTCCACCTTAGTGCTTAATGCAACACAATATTCCACATATAGCTTATATAGGTTCTTCACATGAACCCTGGTCTGCTTCACCTATCCCGTGGCTATGTGTCTCTTTCCTTTGCTGAAGATCACATCATATTGATGGTCTTCCAAAACTGCAACAGATATGAGGGGGATCAATGTACCAGACTGGGATCCCCAGGGTCACGTTGGGAAGGGTCAAGGTAGCCATAAAAAGTACTGAAAATACTCCAAAAGGGGGAGAAAGAAACAGTATTTGACCGGAGGGGTAATGGCCAGGAGGAATAGCTCCCAAATGGTTAAGGCTAGGGTTAACCATTCCATGAGGAAAAACAGGATCGGGGACACCAGCTAGATATGAAGGGCCTTGATGAGCATGTCCTGAAGGTTGAGTGAAAGTACTAGGAGTAGGTTGCAAAGGTCTAGGCTACTGGCCAGTCGAACCAGACCATTTGAGGCCGGATCAAGATGATTGCATCATGTAAGCATTCCGCAAGCTAGGGTCAAAGATAAGAGGGGGGAGACTAGGGAATGAACCAAGAAAAGAGGAATATTTATAGACTCTAGTTGAGACACTGGTCAGAGGCTCAACTATTGGTTTATTGGCCACTGAAGAAATAATGGACTCTAAAGAGGTCTGAGACTTCGGTTCGTAATATGTCAGCTGATTGATAGTGATGATATTTCCATTGTGAGGAAATCAAATCTTACGGTGAACTACAGATGGGAAAAAAAACATTGCATAAGTATAGCCACGACCCAGTAGGATGTTGTAGTCTAAGGGGGAATCAATGAATTCAATGTCAAGACAAACAATTTTTCCCACAAGAATAAAAGGATAGTTGTGGAATATTCAAAGGGGCTGGGAAGAGTGGCCATCCCACACACAGAGGGTGATAGTGGAAGGGGCTAACTCGGGTGATCCAAGACTTTTCCAAACAGAAGCGGACATCACGCAAGTGGATTCCCCCTCGTCAATGATACATCGGGAGCCGTTGGCATTTTAGAACTTGAGAGGTATTTGGAAGGTGACATATGCAGGTAGGGGTGGATGCTATGACTTGTCAACATTGAAGACAATCAAATGATCATTTCAAGGATCCACAACGCCCATGGAAGTTAGTATAGCCTTATGTTGTGAAGGGCATGACTAGAGGACTTCCAGTGTTAACATAGCCGCTGGGGATTGCACCAAGTCATCAACTATACTGTAGGTGTGAGTGAACTTATCAAAAGAAATGTTTCGACGTAACGATCCTTTGGGGATATTGGCATGTACCTCTACCCTAGGCTAAGGGATCTATAAAGGACCATTGGGTGTCGAAATTGGCTCTGTGGGACCTAAAGACTAGGGCTTGGTTGCAGATGTAGTGGGAGGCTTGGTGTACTTGCGTGACCGAGTCTGAAGGTTGAGATCAACGGTATTGGGCTGGTAAAAGTGCATCATAAGGATCTGGTAACCAGAGGTACCAAACAGGGGAGGTTGAGTGACCACCTGACCTTCAAGGGGTTGGGTAGCCACATATCCTTGTTGGGGGGAAGGATTGGTAAACACAGCCAGTTGAGTAGGCGCATCATTAGGAGGAAACGAAGTAGAGGATTGTTATCCTCAAGATGCTACTTGAGCTTCCCACAGTCAACGCATCTAAGGTAAAGGGGAAAATCATGGGTATAGTGACCATGGAAACCGCAACAAGAACAAGTATTATTCTTATGAAGAGGCTTGTTATGCTTGGGATGATCTCCCTGTTGATGGATTGCAGTGTTAGATATATTCCCTTGGGTATTATTTCCCAGATTACCTAGAGTGAGTTGGTTCTAGTTGCATTTCCTCTTATTTTTTGAAGTGGGAGGATTAGTCGCACTCTATTGCACATACACCTAACACTGAGGGGGGGTGGCTACTGTTGCAGAGATTGATAAGTCATGGGAGGTGGAGGTGCTTCTGTTGGAGGAGCTAGATCACCTGACTGTGGATTCAGATAGTAAGGAGGTTGAGAAACATTGGGGTAAATAGGTTGGGAAAAAGTCGGCCCTGATATTGGAGGATGCAGTTGGGAAAAGGCATGAGGCATGTCGTGTCCTTGATACATGCTGCCAGAGAGGGGAAAAGTGCCATAGGAGCTGGCCCCTCCCTCAGGGAAGTCATAACCCATAGGATGATGAGTGTATAGATGTGAAAGGGATCCAATGATACCATCAGCAGCATGAGATGCTCTCGGTGCGTTGGCACCACGAGGTCTAGGGAGATAAGGTAAGATGGTATAAACATAACCGGATTGCGCGTAGATCAAGTCATATTTAAATGCAACTTGGACGGCTTCTTCCTCAATATGAGGAAAGTGAGACGTGACATATTTACCGATAGAGGGAAAAAGGTATCTAAGAAACTAGTCCATGTAGACACGGTCTTCAAAAACTAGAGCTCGACATGAGCTCTTCCTTCTGCACCATTCTTGAACATAGTCATATAGGCGGGTGGTAGAAGTTTGACAGAAAGTGGCCAAAAGTTTAGTACCGGTGTCATAGCGAAGGGGAAGCTAGAAATAGGATAGAAATGCCTTTGCAAGTGTCACAAAACTAGCATGAGAGGTAGTGGCCTGGTAGACATACCACTTGGAAGCTTCTCCAGTAAGCGTACGCTAGAATGACAAAAGACAGATAGAGTAATCAGTGATAGAGTTGGACGAACACCACATGTGGAAAGAATGAACATGGTTGGTAGGATCCTCTCCAACATTTCCTTCAAACATAGGGATGTCTGAAAGAATATTGGTTGGCATAGTAGGCCAACCTGGATCATGGTGTATAGAGTCATTAATCAACTGGCCTAACTCGGGAAGGCTTAGGCCTTCCATATAAAGAAGAAAGGAAGTAGTTGTAATCGTTCCTATTGCAGCTCCACTAGTAGCGGCTCCATCATTGGAACTGGGGCCACCACCAGCAGTAGGTCCCGCACCTGACATGATGAAGGTGAAAGGTGGAGGAGAACCGCAGACGGAAATAGAAGGGAAAACTGATGAACCAGAATCAGAGTCAAAATGGGGACTCGACGGAGGACTAACTCGGACCCTATGCAGTGGAGTAAGTCTTCCTAATGGAAACTGAGGATGAAGGCCTTGGAGTCTCCGGGATAAATGCCTGGGCGGCGCAGTGATGGAAAAGATACATGGAACCCAATAAGGAAGAGAGTTAAAGAAGGGAACAGAGGTGCATATTAATTAATTTATTACAATGTTTTAATCTTGGGCTGGTGGTGTAAACCAAGTGCTCTTCACTTTAGGTGTGTGTGTGTGTGATAAGTGTGTTAATTTTAATTAAGCCCAGACATGTGTATATAGAAAAGAAAAAAATATGTTGTATAACTGTAAATAAAACTGAAAGCGATAGTATATAAAACTAAAAGTGACAGTAAAATAAACAGCTAAATATGCATAAATTTAAACCCAAAAAGGAGGGATTCTCAAAAACTAGTCTAAGGGTGGGAAAAATCTACTCAAAACACACAATATGGCCAATAGTTCTAAGGTCAAGAGGGATAGGGATATAAAGGCCAGGTTTGTTGAAAAGAGGTGCAGAAAACAACAAGAAACCAGAGGGAAAAATTCTGAAAAATAGGTGGTGAAAGGCTACAACCTAAAGGTAAACGTAGGGGACCCTAAAGGAAGGACCCGAAAAATTGAAAAGAGGTTTTTTTGATGGAAAAATAACCGATCTGAAATTGATCTGAAAAGACAGGTTTAGATCTGAAAAAATGGCTGAAAAACATTGAAATCTTAGAAGACCTGCTTCAGCGAAACTCCTCCTAAAAAGGTGTAAGAGTATTGAAGCCCTAAGGGGCTTGGTTCATACTTTGAAGAGTAAAACTAAGCAAGTACAAGTCCATGATGGGTATGTATGGAGGTTATAGAACCCTGAAAAGTGCCCCAGACAAACTATGAAAAATAACAGAAAAATCCCGCAAAAAAGTTAAGGTCACAGGTGCTGACCTGTTTTCTGCTGAGGTTACAGTTTTTGGGCTATTTTTCCCTACCTGAGAGATGATTTCATAGGTTTTAGTCTGAAAAGTGCGATCTGCACTTCCAGCTATCTCGACGGCAGGTTTCAAAAAAATTTGTCATCTCTGTCGCGGTTCATACCTATTACCTACGTAAATGGCCCAGAAACACACGAAAGTTAGAATTTTTACTGTTTTAGGGTAAAAAAGGTCAAAACAACATCAAGGAATGCAAAATAAGAAGTTTAATAAAAACCCTAGTGGCTGAAGCAGCTGGTCATGAAGGGATCTGAAAAACAACATCGTTTGTAATTAAAAAACCCTTGTGGAGTCGACAATTGTTAGTGTGAATTCTAATCGTAATCGTACGAAAAAAATATCACTTTAGTTGTACATAAAAAACAGCCCTAACATCAAATTTGGTTGTCAATTTCCTTAGATTTATAGTATATGATCAGAATAAAGGTTAATAAAATCCAAATCTATGCAGTTAAAGACATTAAACAACGAAAATAAACAAGAGTTGCTCCATACATCCAATAGAAAAGACAAGAATTTATAAAGAATTTATTTTATTATGACACCTTGGAAGGGAACACAGAAAGATGTTACAAGTCCCCCTCAATATGATGGTTTCTTGTATGTCCTCGGTGCTTCAGATCTAAGATCTCTTTCTCTTGATGGTGCAGAAAACCGAGACAAAATAGAACTCAAAGGGAGCTCACAAGAAAAAGTAGAAAAAATATGACAATGATGGAGGATCAAAGTCAGACCAAAGCATATATCAAAAGGTGACAAAAGGTAGTGAATGAATGGAAACCCCTTCTATTTATAACAAAATATTGAGTTAGTCTAGATATTAGTGCATAATTAAAATATTATTAACCAAAACTATATCCAACTTACTTGGAATATTTTATTATTTTTGGTAGAGGGAAAAGGAATTTAGAATTGGTAAAATCCCTTTATTTAGAAACAATAAATAAATAAATTATTTATTTATTATTTTAAGGATGAGTTTAAGGAACAATTAAATAAATAATGATTTATTCAATTATTAAGAAGGAATATTATTAAATAATGATTTAAATAATTATTCCTAGAGAGTAATAAGATAGATAATTATTTATCTAATTAATTCTCATGTTTTGGATTAAATATGACCATGAATATTAATTAAACAGTGGTTTAGTTAATTTTCCCTAGAGGAAAGTAAAAAAAAAAAGGATTTTTATTCAAGTATTCCTCATGGGGTTTTCTGTTTAGACCAGGAATAATTTAAGAAACTATGCGTTATTAAATCATTTCTCATAGTGAAAGAAATTTTACTATGGTAAAATTGGTCTTACATGGTGTACTTTAGTCCATCTAATAGTAACATGCTAGATGATCAAAAATTGGTGTAATAGTGGC